>VDFB02382955.1:0-12638 GCA_007258455.2 Sequoia sempervirens
AGATTTTGAGAGCTTCCCAAGTATGGGATTGAGAGAGGATGAACCTCCAATGGGGAAAACTCCAACCTTTGAGAAGGTGGAGATTTTGGGTATGAGTACCCACATTAATGGAGTATGGGGTTTTTGGGTATGAGTGCCCAGGATTATTTTGTGGAGTTGGATGGATGGAGAAGTGGAGAGAAGTTGTGATACTGTACAGATCTTTATTTAAAATATTCAAGTTTCCCCATTGGGTAGTGATATCTCCTAAGTCTCCCCCTTTCTTGAATCTTTGAGAAGATTCAATGTGCATGTGAATCCCTGGGTTTTTGGGTGTTATTGTATTCATTTGTGTGTTTGATGTTTAATGCATGTTTGAGAATGTGTGTAACCCGGTTCCTTTGATGGCCTCCAAGCTCGGGGGTGACTGGTTTTCCAGTCTAAGGTTGGGTGGTGAGCACCCCATTGGCTTCAGGAAAGAAAAATTGTGCTTTGTTTAGGTTCTACCAATTTGAAGGGAGCTTGTTGTTCTGAGGAAGATGTCAGTTTGAGACTATTTATGGTCTATTGTAAATGTTATTGTAATCTACCCTACTATGTATATTGTTAGGATTCATGGATAGCTCCTATAAAGGACTTGTTGGGTTGTTGTAAAATTTTATGGGATATTTATTGCAGGACATAGATGAAAAGGAAATAATCATTGATTTTAATTCATATCTCTGTTTCAGATCTGTGTATGAAATTATTGTTTTACCATCATCTTCTTGAAATGGCAGAATTATTGCTTTGAGCTTGAGAGGAAATGAGTATATATTGTTATGCCTGATTATCTATTTTGAAATGAGCATTATCCATTATTTCTTGATTTACAATAAAACAAATCATGTATATACAAATAAGGATTGGTTTAGTTTTCTGTTTTAAATAACCAGAGTATAGCATATAAATTTCATACAAAGGAAATTTTAGCCTTACACAGCTGTATTAGCCAGAGACTATCGACAATTTACCTAGTGTTTCATGAATGATTTTCAAATCTATGTATTATTTCTTTTGTCATGATAAATCAGCTAATGGGTACTGAAAACAAATACAGTGTTGCCCATAAATTCTGGAGTTTTTGGTATTTGTTAAAAGAAGGAAAAGAAAACAGGGCATAGAAAATAAAATAAATCTCAATATTTTTATGAATGATTGTTCTTAGGAATGAACATATTTGTTTCTGATTATAAACACTCCCAGGAGAATCATGAAACTCAGATCTGCATAAGAAAAATAAAATACATCAACAGTCCCTGACCATGAGATCTGTAGCACCGTTTTGAGAACAAACCCTGGCCTGTATATTCCATTTCAATCTTTGGTTTCTGGCCTGTAATGGAAATCAGATAAAAAAAAAATTGCAGTCATTGAATATTTTTCTGAACAATAGATAATTTAGAACAGTTCATGATTTCCTCCTCTATGTTCTAGCCGCCGCCCATGGCTCAGATCTGCACAAGAAAAAATAAAATGAAAATAACTAATGCAAAGATTAAAAAATTAGGGCTCACACTTTAGCTTTGAAAGGGACTTCTTTAAATCCGTAACATTTACCTAGGTATACATTAAAACTCCTTTTTATTTCTTTATGCATCGATTTCTTCTAATTTATAGACATGGGATTCTTATCTATTTTTTTTCATGAGCTGTATATATGTATTACTTCTTGGTTCAATGAATTACATAAAAAGACTTTAAAATAAAGTGACCTTAAAGAAAAGCTTATTAGTTGGGAAGCTTCTGATTTAAGTTAAGGAAAAATTTAAATGGCATGTGATGTATTGATTGATGTATTGATTTATGAAAGACTAATATAAAAGCTACCTTTTTTATTTAAAAGTAATTTAAAATTAGTTCTTTAAGTATACCTCTATTTTAAGAAGTATTTATTTCTATATTGGCATAATTTAAATATATATTTATATTTTATGATTAATTTCTTTATGATTCTCTTTTAGTAGCAATTATAGTTATGTAAGGATGAATTAGTATCTTAGTAGATTATTTATAATAAATAAAATATTTATTATTTTTGGAAATACATATAGAGAATAAATAATTCAAGTAAAGATGAAAATAATTAAACATAAATATAGATATAAATATGTGTAAATAAAAAAAAAATATAAAGAGTTTGTTACCACATTGATTAGAAAAAAGGGTTAATGGCTTGGATTATTGAAAATAGATGCTAATGATCAATTGATAATAATTAGACTTTTGTATGCAACAATGGGTGGACAATTAGTAGTGTAAATGCGTTTTTATAAAAAAAAAATTGTTAATTGATTTTTGCTTTAGGTGTAAATTTAGGGCATTACGGTTTGAAATAATGTATTGTATTGGTTTAAATGTACTATTTGGTTATAGGTGGTATTGGAAAAGCGCGTTATCTGTCACTGAAAATAGGAATAGTTTAGAGCTACCTTTGGATCAGATGCAAGTTCTAGTCTCCCAAAGGTTCTCAGGAAAGCTAAGGCCAATTACAGTCCAAGCCCTTTTTCAACAATGGAGTATTGATTTCATTGGTGAAATATCTGAGAAATCCAGTTGGGGGCACTGTTGGATTCTTGTTGCCACTGACTATTTTACAAAGTGAGTAGAGGCAATTCCCACAAAGAAAGAAACAAGCAAAGTCGTGTTTGATTTCCTAATGAACGAGCTTTTGATTAGGTTTGGAGTCCCTCAAAAAATTATCTTCACAATTCTAGATGTGTTTTAGATCAGATGGTTTTAGAGATTTTTGTGATAAGCATGGAATTGAGATATCTTATTCTTCTCCCTATCTTCCACAAGGGTCAGGAAAAATCGAGTAATAAAAGTCTGATGAAAATTATCAAAAGGGTGATTGAAAAAAATAAGAAAGCATGGGACTAAAAAATGGAGCTTGCACTTTGGGAAAATAGGATTACTGTCAAGAAAACCACTAGACATTCCTCATTTGGTTTGGTATATGGTTTGGATGCAAGACTGCCTCAGAATAACTTACCGAAAATGTATGAATTTGTTCAAGAATATGATGAAGATATATGCATTCAAATGCAACACAAGGTTGATGCTCTGATAGAGTTGGACGAAACTAGAAGAGAAGCTCATGATAAGAATACTAAATTGTGGCTGCAAGTTAAGCATTTGCATGACAAAAACGCTTCTCCAGGAATGTTTGAAGTAGGAAGCATGGCTATGATGTGGAATGCTAGAGCTCAAGACAAGGGAAAACATTTACGTAAAGAAAAAATACTTATGTTTCTATAATGATCCAAAGTCTTCCTTATGCATTTAGAAAAGTCTATTATGTCTAGTATTCAAGCATCCTATCACCACTTACTTTAGATACTAATCGAGAGTACACAAAATAATAACAAATGTGATCCCCTGAATGTTAAAATAGTCAATTCTAAAATATACAATTATAATTGTAGAGAATTTGTCCTTATAGAATAGAATGCCATTGGTAAACCTTCATAATAAATTATACACATGAATCAACATAAATTCCTATCTTAAACAACAACTATTTAAACTAGAGTGTCACATTGTAAATGTTGAAATAAATGGCTTGTAAGTTAAATACACTTTTGTATGCTTTAAAATATTTTCTAAGATCTGGTGTTAAAAATTTGATACATTCTTGTTGGGATTGAGATTTTTAAGATTCAAATTGGAACATTGTATCTATTATAAGATGGATAGTGATTACTTAATTAATATTGCATTATATGTTGATGATATGTTGTTTATGAGTAATAAGATGGATATGATTTGCAAATTGAAGTCTCAACTTTTAGTATAATTTTAGATGAAAGATTTAGGAGCAGCTAAATTCATCTTAGGGATATGGATTAAAGAAGATAGAGCAAACAAAAAGGTTTGGTTGGGATAGGCTAAGTATCTGAGTTCAATGTTAAAGAGATTTAACATGTTGGCTTCCAAATGTTATGCATTCTTATTGCAATGGAAACAAAGTTATCAATTGAGATGGATGATATGGTTAAATTTATTTATGTTATTTTGAATCTTAATGTATGTTATGGTTTGCACAAGCCTTTGAAAATCACTCACATAGTGGGAGCCATTAGCTATTTCATTTCTAATCCTAAATAAATACATTGGTATATATTATGGATAGTCTTCACATATTTTTGGAGAACTTAAGGGTAGTTCATTTATTATTCTAGTAATCCTACTAGGGAGAAACACTTAGTGACTATTCATGGATTTGTGGATTTTTATTAAGATGGGGATGTTGATTGTCAAACATCCACTAGTAGATTTTTTCAATATATTTGGTTGTTTTATTAGCTAGATGTACAACTGATAATCACTGGTCACTTTATCTATTATAGAAGTGGAGTACATGGTAGCTCCTTATGCTTCTAACAAAACCATCTAAACTCAATAATTATGTTCAAATATGGAGCTAAGTCTAAGAGCTATTAGTTCTATATAATACTCAAAGTGTCATATGTTTAGGAAGAAACCTAACCTTTCATACTAGGACAAATCATATTGATGTCTAGTACTAACATGGTAGAGGATAAGAGTGATATTGGAGAAGGTTGATACTTTGATGAATGTTGTAAATTCATTGGCAAAGATTGTGTGAATATAGAAGCGAATAAATCTAGAAGTTAGATTTTAGTATTGGTAAGTATTTTTTCCTATTGCAAGATGTTCGACAAGTAGAATGATATTGAGAAAAGGTGTCTCATCCTTGCATTCCTAATTTTTTCAATTCTAATAAATTTTTATCTATTCACAATTTCATCTTTTATATATTTTATTTTTATATGGGAGTTGACATTCTATTTGAAGGTGACATGGAATTCATGTTTAGCAGATTTTTTCTTCATCTAACAAGGTAAGTGTCCCATAGTGACGTGGCCTAGTTTGGCCATGTGTTGTTTTTTTTTAGTGTGTGTAAGGTCATCATGATGGGGGTTGCATATGATATAATCTTATGATGTATAAGAGAATGTAAGAGGGGGCTTACATAAGAACCTTGACTAGTATTATGCCAATCTTGGACACTTGTAATAGAGAATCTTTGAATGGTTGAATGAGGAAAATTTGGGATGCCCAAGTTTGGGCAGTCAAATATGATATTTTATAGAAATAACATGTTGTAAGGAACATTTCTAAAACTATCCGAGAGGATATTTTACCAAAGAGGTAATTTTAATTTGGTAACTTGGTTTGGGTATCATACCTTCTATCATGTTATTGGTGAATTTTTTAGACCATTCATGGTTTCCAATTCATACTTCATCTATTTACTAGTAATTAGAGTTGTATTTCAAATGGTTAATTTTGTATTTTGTGCTATGCTACCATAATTACTCTATAAGTTTATTTTGGTGAAACTCTTACAAAAGCTTGGATCTGCAAACTTGTATTATTACTATTATTATTATTGAATAATACACCAAAATCTTTCAATTTTGGTTTTTTCTCTTGAAAATGGCTATTCCTATATATATACCTATAATATTCTATATTATTTATTACTTTTTATATGTGTATCCACTTTCTATAATTTATAAATATTTAACATTTATACAACACTTTCATTTGACTATTAGTGTAGGAAGTGTATCTACATAACTCGCAATATTCATTTCATCAAAGAATCCACCCTTTGGAATGCTCAAAAATAAAAAGTTGGCTCTCTTGGACCAAGAAAAGGAAATGGAAAGATATAATCCTTGATTGAGTTGATAGATATTTTTCCTCCACATCATGGCCCAAAAATAATTTATATTGTTTTCCTAAAAGTTTTGATGGAAGGAGGCTCTAATCATTCTCTTATATCTCATTCTATTGAATTGGATAATTTTCCCAAACAATATCCCTTTAAATGGGAAAAATTATGGTTAACTCATCTTGATTTAGACCAAATGATTAACTCCTTTTGGAAGAATGAAAATGGTTTCTTTGGCACTAAAATATTTGTGTTTATCAAAATAATAGGGTATTAAGTTCATAGTGTAGACACCTAAAATTTGTTGATACTTAACCACAATCGACTTTACCCTATTCTAGCTATTAACTATTTAAATATTTATTATTTATTTAATTAATCTATTCATCACCTTTATCCCACCTTCTTCTAAGCCATTAATTAAATAAATATTTATTATATATTTAATTAATTTAACCTTCATTTTTGTAGCCTAGTTTAATTAAATAAATTTATATTTATTTAACTAATTGTTGCTCTATCCCCACAATCTTCGAACTAAATTAATTAACTAATTTCTAAAAAAATTAATTGATTTAGGCTAATTACTCCCTACTACCCTTTTCTCGAATATTTAATTTCACTTTATCCTTCAATCCTTCTCCATTTAATCCTAGTTATTAAATTCATTCATAAGGATCATAATGTAGACATGTCATGATGTGACAAGTATCCATCCCACCTTTATCTTATCACATGTGAAAAAATGTAAAAGTCAAATGAACTTTACTTTTCATCAATCAATTTCATACATATCAAAATCACAACCATTCACATAAGGATATGCTCTAGTATTTCTCCAATAAAATCCAAAACTTAGCCCTTAACTATTATGTGACACTTGTCACATGACTACAACTTTGAACTAAACCATAATCCTCAGTCAATCTTAGTTCTACACCAACCAATCCATCTTTGGCATTGAATTTTCTTTTAAAATTCTATAAATGAGTAACCTATCATCCCATGTGAGCATCTAGTCTCATCACAACCTTATGTTACTAAATATTTTATCTAGTCCATCTCCATCATATCTAAACATGCTATGCATTTTATGTCCTATCATCTTAGCCCTACTATAATACTGTTACTTTTTAAGCAACCACATTCCATATACCAAAGCAAAAGATCAAGAGAGTGTTAATTTTAGCCCCTCTTCTAGCTCTATTGGAGGAGAAAGGAGTCAACAAAGTAAAATGTTCCATTATTTATTTGAATCTTAATGTCATTTTTCTTGTTCATTTTTCTTATCTTTATTTTGGAACACTTGATGGGAACCTATCCCTAAATCTTTTTTTTTTTTAGTTTTTCTAATTTTTTTATATGTTCTAGATTTGTACTTATAAATGTGTTTTAGCAATTTCGTTCTAGAATGATAATTCTACTCTATAAATCAATGCTTATGTCTTGTGGTTCAATGCTTCTATTTGTTATTTCTACGCTTGTGTAATACACTAGTGCTTACATCTCGCATAGTTTCAGTTTAGATATGTTTTGTTTTTGACCTTTTTTGCTTTTCTATGCATATTTCTGCTTTCTAACTTTTTTCTTTTTTATAGTGATGAGGGCGCAGCCCGAGAAATAGAAAATAATCCACAAACAAGAGAATAATTTTATTCATAAAATGGAGCTTCTTACATGCAGAGGATCTCAAATCCCCAAGTTCTACAACACATGCAAGTTACAGAAAGCTACAAAATAACCCTTTTGCAATATGCAAACTTGTCCCCAAAAAGTTGCCCAAAAATTAGAAACCCACCCATAAATAGAGCTCCTCTTTAGTTTGGAGCCAAAACAACATTCAAATTTGAGCTTAGGCATTTTGGTGCCGAAAAATTACAACTTGAAGTTCAAATTTCAAAAGAACTTTTGCAATTGTATCTTCTAGAAAGTGTGCCAACTTCCCGGGGCCATAACTTTTGATTTGGGGCTCCAATTAGCGAACCGTTTGAACCGTTGAAAGGTCTCAAAGTCAATAATGGGCTTGAAATTTGCTACACCGATTTCAGCAAGTTTTGGGGCCTTTCCAAGAACTCTAAGTGCCTCAAATCCAACTTAGAAGATTTTTAGGTGCAAATTTGGAAAACTAAAATTGCAATATCTTTTAACTTAAGAACAGAAAATAACAACCGTAAATTGGGAATTTCATTTGGATGAAAAGGGTATCCAAAAATCTAAAAACATCTAAAAACCAAGAAACTTGAAATTTAACTATTTTTGGGTGATGCAAGATTGCCCTTACACCATTGGATGCTCCTGCATCATGTAGGTAATATATTTTCTCTTAGGGTCTTTAATTTGAATGCAAACTCTAGTATTTTTTTAAGTTTCTCTTCTAATATATTGTTTGTGGGTTATCTATGGTCTTCTATGATTTTTTACTAATGCATGGTTGTAGGTTTCTTTATTTTTCTTTGGTTTCTGTACCCCTATTTTCTTTTATTTTTTGAGATCTATGATAAGATAGTGGCTAATTTTTTAAAACCTATACTTGCATAAAAACTTGATGCCTATGTTGCATGAAATTACACTTCTATTTTTTTCAATATAATGACTTTTTATACGTTTCTATCCTTTTTCTTCTATTTTAGCACCTCTATCTATAAAATTACACTTTTCTAGTATAGTACTGTAATTCTACTTAATACTGTAATACCTAAGTTATATAACATTGCACTTGTGTTTTTTATAATTGTACTTTTGACTATTCCAATTTATGTCATAATTTTTCTCAATTTTATTTTGGCTAACTAGTTTTTTTATTAACTAAATTAGTGGTGCAACTTGTCGTTTCACTAGAAAAAGATCAAAACATCAAAAAAATACTAATATTTTTCTTTGTAATTTTCTTTTTTCCAAGAATTTATTTTCTAATAAAGTAGGGACTAAAGTAGTTTATAAGGTGAAGAATTTCTTTTGTTGTGTTTGTTGGATTGTGTATATGTATGCTCTCTTCTCATGCTTATTGTGCTCTTGAAGATCAAAAGTCTTACAATTTAATTTTGTGTTTGAGATTAGATTAGATACTAACGCTTTCTTGTTTTAATTTTTTGCTCTCTCCTTACGTCTAGTGTGATCTTGGGCATAAAAAAACCTAGAAAATTATTTCCATTTAGGATTCCTTCTTGGATATTGCATCACCCTAAGGGATGAACTCGACTATGTGAACCAACAAGGTATATAAAGGGGGGGATAATGAAATTTGTACCCTAATCTAGTAGTGTTGTGCCTAGTGAAGCCTTGATGTTAGAGGGATTCCATAACATGAGGTGTAGGGTTGGTTTGAGATTTATAGGGAAATTAATTGTCCCATGCTTATGATGGGCTATTTTTAACATATATATGCGTCACCTACTCTTATGGTACATAGAGGAATCACCTTATTAGCCTTTTATAACCTAGAATTTAGTATATGGTGCAACAGTAAGTGTAAACTTAAAATTTATTAACCATGTAAGTATTTGAGTAGAGATAGTGGCTCCTTGGGGAAGACATCAAAGAATCCAATGAAAGGGGTCCTATGAAATGTGACACGTCTTAGTTATGTAATCCTATTATGGTATTAATAGATTAAATTCTATTATTGGTACCACACTAAGTTGACACTCCTACTTCACTAATTTCAAGAATTTTTTTAATGTTCTCAACATGTATTCATGTGTAAAACAAGTATAAGTCATTCAAATTTGTCACATTGAAAGTCTAGTTAGCCAACGTGTTTTTTTTTTCCTAAAATATTTTGCCAAAATCAATCAACACCATTAGACTATGTGGGCACCAAAAAAGTAACCCTTCTACTTTTTCCTCATGTTTAGGCCCTCCTTGTGACTTTGGATTGTTTTTTACCCGATTTAATGTTGTAATGCGATCAACACATTCACATTAGGTCTTGGGTCTTTATGAATCAATAAGAACTTTATGATGCCTTGTAAAAGTGTTCTGAACTATTGTAATATATTTTCACACTTTTCTAGGACCTTTTTATTATAATTTATTTAAATAACATCATTTTATTACTTACTAAGTCTTATTTCAAAGTGTTGTAAAGAGTTATAAGAAACTTTCATGCTTTTCTAGGCTTGTCATCAATAATTTGACCCTTTTTGATGTTTAAATGACTCCCTTAAGACACTTGCATGCCCTACTTGAGTGTGTTTCAAAGAATAATCATGTTAAACATCATTTAATACACTTTAATTCCTGACACCAATTAAAATTTCCCTGGTGGGACCAGGTCACCACTAGGGGTTTGACTTAATCCCACTTGGCACAAAAATAAAACTTATTTTAAAATTTTGGCAGGATATTATTTTCGAGACCTTGAGGTTAGCCCATGATGTGGTATTTTTAGGAAATTTTATATTATCATGTATAAATATAGGGTTTTCTCTCTCATTTCACCCCCAATCAATGTCCTAATCACATTAAAGAATTTAATCAATCACTTTAGGCATTATCAACTCTACATCCATTGGAGCATCTACTTGCATGTCATCAAATTTCTACTTCAAGGATTTGGTGAGTTATAGCATTGTGTGTTGTTCATTGGTCAATATTTTTTCATTTCATTTCATTTTCAAGGGTTTCATTACCAAACTAAGGTTTGACCAAGGAAAACCCCGTTTCACTAACCCTTAGCCCTTATTCCCCTCTTTGCATGTGTTTTTGGTAGGTCTTGTATGTATATTCTTCAAAGAGATGGGTGTTAAAAGGTTTCATTAGTTCATCATTCTTTCAAAATCAACAAAACCCTAAGAGAAGCTTGGAGATCACCTATAGGTCACATTTTGTAGATTCAAATTTGGCAGCTTATTAAGAACAAAAGTGTAGGTTCAAGACTATAGATTCTTGTCTTGAATTTTCTATGATTCATAGGTGGAATATGTCACCATCTATGGAAATTAATCCCACTGCTAGGCCTGAAAAGTGTTTTATGCAATTCTAGATACCCTTTTGGCTGAAACCTATTCTAGCAGAATCTCCCTTAAATAGTACTAAGTCACCCAACTTGGTGTAAGTGTCCCAGTTGGCTTCAATAGTAAATTCTACAAGATTCCAGAGCCTCTCTACATGAAATTCTAGTTTCTATGCACACCTCTATAGTCTCATTCATTTATGTTATTGTTTGTTTACATTCTTTGGTCATTTTTTCATATATCGTTGTGTTTTCAACCATATTGTACTTCTTTATTTTTCATTTAATAATCATTACCTTTCATTAGTTTTTTGCTTTGGACATCCCATTTAGGCATATTTTATTCATATTTACACTATTTTTGAGTGGGTACATTGCAAATTTTGGCATAACTCTCTCCTTTTAGGTGAAAAACCCTAGAAGTGTTAGAGAGTCTTATGGTGCCAAAATCTTCGTCTGCATTTTGGTGAACCCCACTTTACAACATTTTACTTCTAATTTCAAGTGCATTTACATCCTAGGAATAGCTTACATCAACATTGTATTAGGTTTTTCATTGTTTTGCATCCTAGGGTTTTAAAAATTCCATTAGTGAAAAGCTCATATAGCTCACATTATTACATTTGTATCCAAAAACCTAAAAATAATTAAAACCACTTCAAATTTTTTGAAATGGTAGTGCACAAATATGGCTCCCAAAAAGGGGACTTAAGTGGATAGCTTTTTTTTGAAGTCAGGAAATACTGACCTTAGATGTGAAATTGAGGATACTTACACTCAAAATTTTGAGATGGAACAAAAAGAAGGATTCAAGTGCTCCAAGTCTACTTTCTAAACTACTAATTTATTTTGAAAATGGTTGATATTAAGGGGTTGAAATTAGGGACATATAAACATTGGTGTTGTTTTTATTAGAGAAACATAACATAGCAACTCTTTTATCACCCTCATACGGTGATTTTTATTTTTATTTTTAAAAAAAATCACTATGGTCAAAATTTAGGTAATAGTATATAATTGATGCATCATTTTTCTGATAATTTTTTAAAGAATATTTTATTTTTTACTAATTTTTGAAGTGGACACTTCCTAAAAAGTAGAATTTTGGCCATGCTACCCTTGCAAATTTTGGAAACTAATTGAATTTTTTTTTTCAAATTTGTATAATGGAGTCTAGTTTCTAAAAATGTAATTTATTTGAAATTTTTATGAGCAGATAGTTTATAATGCAAAAAACACCAAACACTACTTTTTTCCAAAAAAGAGACATACAAACAAAAGAAATTATGCATGAACTTAACATTGTCAAAAATTGAAAAAAATTGCATCATTGGATAGCTAAGAGAAAACCTAACGTTACCCAGATGCTCAATTTGTTTGATATTGAACCACATGCAATCCTGACAGTGAGCACAAACCCGATTATGTGAAATATTATAGAAATTGCAAAAACACATCTCTAGTCATTGGGAATTCCCTCCAAGCCTTTGGGTTGCTATTACAAGAAAATATCAATCCTAAGGCTCAGGGATTCCCAAAGCAAGATATAACATGAGTGCTTTATAATCCTCTCACATTATATGTCAGTTTTAACATGGTTTTTGTTTATGGGGAGCATGCCTATCAAGACATAACATGATCAAGGTATAAAGCACTCATGTTATGTCTTGCTTTATGTTAAATGCATATTGAATGTATGTTTATATATTTGCATGTTTGTATGCACATGTATACTTTTATGGATGTAGGATTGTATGTACACATGTATTATGCTTTTATTTATGTTTTTAAGTATGTATTTAGAGGGAGGTAGAATTTTAAGAGAGAGAGAGAGAGAGATCTACAGTTGTCTAGGTAAGGTGGGAGAGGGAGAGGGAGGGGGAGGGGAGGGGAGAGGGGGAGAGAGAGAGAGAGAGAGAGAGAGAGAGAGAGAGAGAGAGAGAGAGAGAGAGAGAGAGA
>VDFB02382956.1:0-14492 GCA_007258455.2 Sequoia sempervirens
ATTCTTAGAACCTTCCCTCTAGTTCCTTTCTTTGGAACAATACCATTAAAGTTAGAGACCTGGCTGGTAAAGAAGCCTTCTAGAAGGTGGGTGATGGGTAGAAAATTCAGTTCTGGGAAGATAAGTGGATTGGAAAGGAGTGTCTGTGTAATAATCCTATCTATAGTATCTATATGGAGGACTGCAAGTCCAGGTTTGGTTGGTTGGTTGGGGATTATTGGAGGAATGATCGATGGGTTTAGATATCTGCTATCAGCAAGGATCTTCAACCTCTGCAGGTTCTTAATTCTATCAAGATTAATTCTCAAGGGAGGGAGGACACTCTGGTCTAGAAGCTTTTTCCCTCTGGTACCTAGTCTGTTTCTTTTGTTGTGGCTTCTTGTTACTCTAGATTTGATGTCCATGATTGGGATAAGGTGTGGGTGAACAACCTTACTCTGAAAGTTAATTTGTTTGCCTAGATCCTTCTTCAGAATAAGCAGCTTACTAATGATAATCTTCATAAGAGGGGGTTCTCCTTTCCTAACAGGTGCTATCTATGTTGTGCTGAGGTTGAGACCTCTTCTCATCTATTTCTTCTTTGTCTGTTTGCTCATGCCATATGGTGTAGGCTTCTTTGAATGTGGGATCTCAGCTGGGTTTTTCTTGGAACTATTGTGGGTTTTTATAACCAATGGAAGGCCCCATCAAAGAATTGGGCCCTGAATCTACTCTGGAATTATATCTTTCCTCACCTTTCCTGTGGTTTATGGAAAGAACGTAATAATAGAGTATTTAGAGATACTGCTCTCTTGGAGGAAGTGGTGTTTGGAAAGATTACTAGAGTTGTGGGTGAAAACCTTAATCTGCTTAACAAGAAGTTGAAAGGCAAAGGTAAGGTCAGTATGCAGGAGTATGATTGTAGAATTGTGGAGGCTTGGAAGATCAATGTGGAAATGCTTAATATGTCTAAAAGTATTAACGACCCTAGAGAGGGCATATGCTGGAGTCTTCCCCCCACTGGCTGGGTCAAAATCAATTTTGATGGCATGGCCAACAGAAATATTGGGCCTGTCGGGTGTGGTGGGGTGATAAGGGATGAAAATGGTGCTTTTATTGCGGCTATGGAGGTTCCTTTAGGCACTCAGACCAACCATGTGGCGGAAGCCTCGGGTGTTTTCCAGACATTAAAACTAGCTAGCCAATTAAAGTTTAAATATGTCTGGATTGAAGGTGACTCCAACAATATCATCCAATGCTTAAAGGGATGCCAGAAACCCTCATGGTCAATACAAAATTGGATTGATCTCTCTAAGTAAATAATTAATACCTTTGAAAAAAGTTTCATAAAGCATGTTTACTATGAGATAAATATGGTGGTGGATTTCTTTGCCAACAAAGGTGTCAAGGCTCTGAGTAAGGTGATCTAGCAGGGGCAGGATGAGTTGGAGGCTGACGTCAAAGCTCTGATGACATATGATCGTACCCATGAGTAAGTGCAATTTCCCATTCTTTCGAATGATGGCTGAGTGTCCTCCCCTGCAGTCTCATGACTGCATTTTAATTATTATTTTGAGTTGGTTGAGGGATAATAATCTCATCCCCTGGTTGCATGTGATTTACTTCACATGCTTTCTGGGCATTTTAGTTGTTTGTTTCCATAGGGTTCTGGACTATTCCTTTCTTGCTGGCGGAACAATGGGTGGCAAAAGTCGCAGAGTGGAACCAATTAGCAGTGAGTAGTTGAAAAGAAATTCTAAGCTATGGAAGAAGCTGAAGAATGGTGGCATTATTGTTTACATTGAAAAGTTCCATGGCTGGGACCCAAAGGTTACGAGGGTTTTTGAGAAATATTGGCATAATGGCGAGATTAACTTGTTCGACAGACATGTTACTATCAACAAACAATTGATTGCTGAGGTTACTGGTCTATCTATGGAGGGCATTAAATTATATAGGGACAGGAAGCAGTCTGATGAAGCTATTAGCAAGTTCCCCAAGTCGGAGGCAGAGAAGGAGGAATTATGTAGGACCTCCAGAAGCTACTTCGACACGGATAGTATTTTTTTGCATTGGAGGAGGTTTTTGAATGTGTCGATGGAATATGTCACTTTGGATGGGCATTATACCAGAGTCTTCGGGTATTACTTCATCCTGCTAAATCATTTCAGGCACCAGGATAGGATTTTGTTTCCTTTTTATCTAGCTTCTTCTCTGAATACTAGTCTGAAAAACCATAAACAACCCTATTAGGTATCCTATCCTTCATGAAGGTTTGCTTGTCCTCATTTATGATCATTTGAAAGCTATGCCGGCTCTTCCTCCCCAATCCGCTAAGGTCAGGGTTGATGACAAGGACAAGAGTAAACCTAGGGATTTTTCTTTGAAAAAGGGTAAGAGAAAAATGTTGGAGGACCCCTCCTATGATGTTAATGAAGAGGAACAACAGTCGAATTTGTTGTTTGAGTACTCTAGCTATCCTACGATGGAAAAAGAAGAAGAGATCTTGCTTCCCTATGGACCTCAAGGTAGGGGATCACTATTTCAAGGAGGAACGCGAATTTCCCACTGATGTGCTTGCTATTGCCCGCAATGGGGCGGTGGATACTTTTAGGCTCATGAGATGGGAATTTTTTGAAATCAAGGAAATCAAGTTAAATCACAGAGCCATGAGTAGCAAACTGGAGAAAGCCATGGAGGATAACAATAGAGGTAGTGGAAGTGGTCGGGCTGCTGGGTTGTGGACGGAAGAGGAGAAGAAGTATATGGTGGAATGCCTCAAGAAAATGGTGGAGGAATTATAGGATTTTAAAGGCAATCACTATGGTAAGCAGGCGGATATGGAGGAACAATTGAGGAACATTAAAAGTTTGCTCCACAAAGTGATGATCATGAACCATAAAATTCTAAAATCAACCGCACAAACCATGAACACCATGGTGGACAAACTAGAAAAAGCCCATCAAGTTAAAACTGTTGTTTTTCTCGACTTGGACAATGAGGAAGGGCAGCCGGATAGTGGGGGACCGAGCAACATGAACAAAGCTAATTTGAAAAGGAAGGCTGACCAAGCGTTGGTCAACATCCAGGAGATCAAGAAGTTTGTGCTCAACATGAACAATCTAGAGCAGGAAGTGGTAGAGATTCTTCGAAACCTGGCCTAGTTGTCGGTTGTTTTCTGGTTTTCTGTCAGTTTTTTTGTCATTACTGCCCTGGTTTTCTTCTGTGTATCTCTTTGTGGGCAGTGTCCTATTTTTTGTCTATGCTCTATTAATGTTATATCTTACTCTTTCTTACTATTAAAGGTTTCGGGTTTCCTCTAAAATCTGTTTGTTCCATAATAAAAAACATTAATCAAAATTAATTAAATAATCACTAAAAACCATTATAAGCATTAATCAACATTGATTTCCCATAGAACATACCTTGCAAAATAAATAAATGACAAGGAAAACATGGACAACATAACAACAAAGCATACTGAAACAAGGACTGATGACACACTGTGACTAGGGTTGTGGCTTGACAAGGAAACCCCATTACTATCTCCCAATCAACTATTTTGTTGGGCAATGGACACACTGAAACCTATGAATTTGGGTGGATTCGATGTCCTATACCTACAATCCTGCAATAAAACATATATCATACATGTATACAGATTATAAACAATCACACCGTGAAGAGGAAATCACAGAATCACAGGGTGTTCGCAAGCGAGTGATGCAATCCCGTTCCCTTCACCAATACAGTGTCACATAAAAACTGACGAAACTAAAACATCAATTAACTACAGATAAGCATATATCAATATTAACTCAAATTATCAACTATGCTAACCAGAAAGCATGTCAATAATCATCCATATAGTGTACCATCACATCTAAATATAAAAACCATCATCACTCCAATGTCAGCAATCATATAAAAACAACACAATATCATGGTCTATCAAAGTAAAAGCATTGTCTAAAAATATAAGCAAATCGGAGGGGTGCTATAGTAGATCTAAAAATTTCTTAACATCTTCATCAAGTTCTTTAGACAGAGTCACCACCTCTTTTCACTGAGGACTGAACTTCAAACAATATGAAATTCTTTCAAAGATTGATTCTCTTATGGGTCTTCTCGAACAATAGATTCACACATAAATTCATTTAAATTTTCTACGACAAAACCACTTTCAAGTCTCAAAACTTCAACATCTGAACCAAATGTTCAGATTCACCAAATTCTTGACTCTTTCTAAATGGATATTCTTCTGATGTTCCCTAGTAGAGTCGCCAATCTGTTGGTGTTTTTTCCAGCTAAAACCTTTAAAATCCTCTAAAGGATAGCCATTCCTTATGCTTAATAACTTCAATATTAATGGCCAACGAATGAGAGATGGATTCTACACTTTTCTCCCCTACACTTTAGGCTCTGCAAAATCTAGGAGGGTAATCCTACACAATGTACCTATTAATTTATGCAACCAATAACAATATACATTGTAACTAGCAAATGAATTCTCATGTAAGTTCTCAATAAATGGAATATTTCAAAAGGATGGCCAATCCTTCACAACACTCAAAATTTAGAGCATGAGAATACAGAAGCACATTGCACTTCCAAAAACCAAACATAGAACAAAAGCATTTTAATTTTTTTTGAATTTGTGATTGCTTCTGAAGATTGGGAAATAAGACTTTGTTGGACCATTTCCTACCTTGGGCTATGGAGTCACATATCATGCACATACTATCACAATACTATTACATAATCTTGATGACCTTCAAGCTTCTACCACATTATGATAGAAAGGTCTGCTTAAGTCTATCATGAAATCATACTTAGTAATCCATCTAAAAATATAATACCCTCATTACCTACTTGAAAGCATTTACACCACTCCTTGAATGGAAATCAAACAAACAGACAACTCAATTAGAAAATGTGTTCGAAGAAATTCAATAACTTTGTTATTTCAATTCAAAAGGTATTACATCCTAGACATGGAGACAATTACATAATAGTATATAATCAAATTTGTACATTCAAGCCAAGGCGAACAATGATACAGATACCAGAACAGAACCCTGATAATATAGAGAATAAACGATACCGCAAGCATTGGCACGCATATCGATTATTAATGACTTTGCCGGCACTTCAGCATTGCTGTCTTGTCTTGATCTCTGGCGCGATTAGCCATGCCCGCGCGATTAACACTTATCGGCACCTGCTGATGGCGACCCGCCCTGCTATCACTGATACGGAACACAATTATTTGACACTGGCACTGACTGTTGACCTTACTTCGGCCTCTTTGTTGCAAGTTCATATTGGAGCTTGCTGGTGCAAATCTAAGGTCACCATTGCGTCCGGAATGTTTGAGAAAGTCGATTTTGCCTTTTGTTTTGTCCAAATCGGACATACGAGGCCAAATCTAAGAGGGTTTGAAGTTGAAGAGTGGTTGCCAGATCCATAAGGTAGCTGCAATTTTGGAGCATTTTGGGTCAAATCCGACCTTGCCATCACGTCCAGAAGGGCCAGAAACCCTAAGATTGACTATCAAATTGTCCAAATCGAAGTAGTTGTCCAGTGAGGCAAAAAAAAATTTGCTCAAGGAGCCGTACGGCCCCCGGGTCGCCATCATTGCATCGACGGTATGATTTTCTGAAAAAAAAAGTATAATTTTATTTAACCGAATTTTCTTTTTTTAATTTTTTTTTAAAAATTTAATTCTCGTGATTAAATTTCAATTGTAAAAAAAGTTTTTAAAAAAAAAAAAAAAAAAGGTAGGACAAAGTCTGCGAACCGCGATCTATCACTGTAGAAAGTACCTATTAAAATTAAATGATCTGGCAGAGATTACTTGGCTCAAATTATTGGCCCCACTCTATTTCTATCCAATGGCCAACAATAATCAAAAGTTGACGGGTAGTTTTTATTCCACGGGCGGCCAGCTACAAATTCTACCGGCGGGCTCTCTTTTCTTTAATCTGGTGAATAGGAAATTCAACCAACGTGATGGGCATGGGACCATCATTTTTAAGCTCAAGAATTGAAGAATATTCTCTGCGGGCCGTCAAATTTAGTCTTGGGGAGGCACTTTTCCTATTGACAGGTGGGAAACCGTCAAATTTAAGATCCTGATTTGTTGAGGTCAACTCTGCGTCAGTGCCTGTTTAAAAGTTTTGACCCCTCACGGTTTGCAATTTAATTTTGGAAGGTGAACTTTGAATGCTAATATCTCAGTCATATGAGATCCTTTTTCAATGATTTTTTTTTATTGTTATTTGGGCTAACTTTTCGTGCTCTACACAGTGGTGCAATCAGTTTCTAGTTTTGGTGTTTGGTTTTTCTAGAATTTTCAGATTTTCATAGGTGTTGTTGCTTCGTCCTCATTTTAGGAACTTCGGGAGGTCATAACTTGCTCCTACGGTAACATTTTTAAGTGCAGTTTTTTTTTAAAGTGCATGATTTTTTGTGTAATTCTTAGTGGTAGGATCATATTGATCTCATTTTGTACCAAATTTTTTATTTGATACTATGGCCTATTTTGGCATCTGTAAGCACTAAGATCAAGTCTAGCTTGCTGTTTTTGGCATCTAGCAATTGTAAATGCACTAAATATAAAGTGCCAAATCATATATTGCTTGGGGGGTTTCTTGATTGAGTGATTTTTTTGGGGGGGGTCGCTTGGTGCATTGTCTTTGATCTGTTTGCTTTTGCTCTCTCATTCTCATGGATCATTCTAAGGTTCCTTTGCTCACATCATATAATTATTCAATATGGCATCAAAATGCATGGAGTATTCTAATGAAAGAAGGTCACTCTCTATATGTTGAAAATAAGGTGCCTGAACCTACAGATGCAGATAAAAAGTTAAAATGGATAATAAAACATACCAAATCTCTTGGGTGTCTTCGTAGACTTGTTTCTCAAGATTTGTTGTTCCAAATTGAATCATGTAAAAATTCTCATGAAGCTTGGGAAAAATTGAAAACATTGTATGGCACTACAAATGAAGTAAGAGGATATCAAATTGATAATGATTTGATGAATCTTGATCCTAAGAAATTTGACAACATCCAGGACTACATCACTAAGGTTAATGATCTAAGAGAGCAATGTAAAGCATGTGGAATTGATAAGGACATCTAGTTGGTCTACAATACAATGAAAAAACTTGGTCCTGATTATGCTTCTTTTGTTTCTAGCTTTCATACTCATAGATTAACTATGGGGTTTGCATATACTACACCTTCATTTGCATCATTTTTTGAGATGTTGATACATGAGCAACAAAAGCTTATCTCAATGGGTCTCATCAAGACTTCTAAATCTCAGGCATTGTTGGTTAGTTAGGTGAAAGAATCAGAATCAGATAAGAAATAGAAGAAAGCAAAGAATAATCAACATTCAGATCAAGTAATTCCACATTCAGATCAATCAAAGAAGAAATCATCTTCAAAAGGAGAATCATCTAAGAAGGAGAGGCCTTTTTGTGCATATTGCAAGAAGGATGGACATGAAGAACACTATTGTTATAAGAAGGATATTGATGAGTTAAAAACTCTTCTCAAAAGGAATCACATTGATTTTCCTTCTAGAATGTTTGAATCTTCTTCACCTTCTACTTCAAAACAGTCTAAAAAGAACAAAGGTCAAACATCTACATTAGGATATAAAGGACAAGCTCTTTATGCTCATTCAGGTCCAGGATCAGGGAAATGGCTTCTAGATTTAGGAGCATCACATCATATGGCATCTTCACAGACTATCTTCTCTTCATTTCAGCCTTATACTATGTCTCCTATCTTGATGGGAAACAATACATACATGAGTGTACTTCGGAAGGGATCTATTAGCATTGGGGACAACACTTTTCAGGATGTCTTGTGTGTTCCTCATTTGACGAACAATCTTCTTTCCATTTATCAGATTACACATGGTGGAGATGGGAGAACTGTGGAGTTCACTCCTAATTTGGTTATCATTCGAGACTTGGAGACTCGGGAGATCACTGCTACTAGGGTGGTTGATCATTCATCTCGGTTGTATACCTTTGCACAGTTTGCTTCTGATGGTGACATTGTTTCTTCGACTGTTGATCATATGAACCATGATTCAGAGGAGACATTTGGCTTTTTGAACTTGGGAGTTCTCACATCAGATCTAGTTCTTAAGTGATGCATTTCATCTCCTCCATTGACTATTGTACCTAAGGATACTTGTGATTCAACAATTTTGGCTACTTGTAATTCAGTACAGCAGGATATACATAGTCTTCCAGATATGGCTACTTTGGATGGCTTCTTGATAGGTATTTCAAACTTGTTTGTGGAGTCTCATCTTAGAGATTTGGAGGACACCATTGATTACATTCATCTTCTCTTTGATGAAGATGCACCTTCTTCAGTTGTTGTGAGGGAACACCTTGACCCTCTTGTTCATTCTCTACATGATCATTCTTCACGTGACATGAGTGTGGATACTTTTGGATAGAATTTTGAGGAGGCTTCTTTGTCTTCAGAGGGGATATCCTTGTCTTTGGAATATGTCTACATTCTTCTCTACTAGATGTTGGATTGTCCTCTTCAACAGTGTGGCCTAGAACACCTATTTGAGTGTGTCAGCTTTCGACATCGACATGGAGCATGCTTCAAAGACATCATCATACATTCTCCATCTTCTTAACATCCTGCATACATCCATGGTTTTGTTTCTTCCTAAGGGGAGGAACGTTGTTCGGCAGATTGGATCATCTTCAACATTCAATGTCGAGCTTCTACCATCATTGCAGAGACTCAACATTGCGGGGGCTACATTTCTCTCTTCTACTTCTCTCTATGGGGTCTTTTTCCTCACATGGGATTTTTACCTTCTCATGCATCATTGAGTGTATTTCTATTTTGTATTTCATCTCTCTTTTGGGAGGAGTTTTGTCCCACTGTTTTCTCCTTTTCTTTATTTGTGAGATTGCATCATTTGCATTGCATATGCATGGATACCTAACATGGCCTAGTAGCCGACCCATTCTTGCATCTTGTGTCATTTGCATAATACTGCTACTCCCAAGTTGCACTTAAGTGTGTTGGTAAATAAAGTCTTGTACCTAGTTCATTCATTAATAGGGGACTTATTTACATCTTAGTTAAGTTTACTTAGGTCATATGAAGGAATCTTTCTAGAAGATGTTAGTTTTCATTAATTGTTATCTTATCTTTTGACAACTACTACATGTGAACCTAGGTAAGTGTGATTAGTTGTCTCATGTCATATGATTAAGAAACTTGTCATAATCCTATGACATCTTGCATCTCACCTTGGCTATATAACCAAGGGGTCTCTCATTGTAAAATCAATCACGATCATCTCATATCATTGACATTGAATACAATTTATTCTTGTCATATTCATCTCTCTTTTTTGTGCTTTCCATTGGTCCATAGATCTTGGCATCCATAGCCAATTCTAACAAAAACCAATAAGCATTTAGAAAATGCCTTTCAATCTTCATTTTCCCTCTCTTCAGATTGTCTTCACTTGAAAATACCATGCATAAAATTACCCTACATGTAAAAACCATTTTCCAGCTCCATTTTTCACTTAACAGTGAAAAATATTTATTTCTTGGTGAAAACCCATTTATCTAGCTGTTAAAAATGTTTTTCAATGTTGCATTTTTTAACCTTTAAAATATTTAATTTCCACTGCATCCCATTTTTCTTTCTGCAAATAATTTCCACTTTATCTGGGTTTTTTTTGTCACTACCAAGCACTTAAAAACCTTTGAGACTTTCCTAAAAAAGATTCTCAGGTAATAGAAAATGTTGAGGCACCTTTCTAGAGCATGAAAGAGCATTTTTCAGCTTGCAGATGCATTTAAAGATATGCCCAAAACATAAAGACGTGATTCCATTTTACTCTCTACTCCTAGCACAATGAAAATTTGTTTCAAATGCATCTCCAATGTTATTAACAACAAAAACCCTCTTCTACATCTATTTGCAAGCTCAAAAATATTACTAGATTAATTTCCATGGTATGAGAAATTATTGCTAGGCACCTTGCACCTCATAGGCAGCCATAAAATATATAAAAGTTCACCCAAATTTCTTCCCAAGCAATAGAGATGGTTTAGGCAACTTTATGGAGCATAAAAGAACATTTTGTAGCCTATAAGGATGTTTGAAAATTAGTTTGATGCCCCCAAAACATTAAAGAGCTTTATTTCTCAAAAATGCAATGAGTGAAGATCCCATCACTAATTTTAACCAACCCCTCTCCTCCAAAACAACGATCCACAATGGGTGAGGAAAAGCATTGCAAACTTCAATATCCCATTGCTACCAACAAGGCATTGTTGTATTTCTCTTCCATTTTCAATCAAAACGGCGATGAACAATGGCTACTGCGGGGTGTCGTGCCTAGTGTCATGATTTTGACCAATCAGAAGCAAGAATTAAACTTGCTCTGATCAAAATTATTTTTAAATACATTTCATTTTTCCCTAAATGCTATTTTACCATTCCACAATATTTAAAATATTCAAAAATATTTTAAATATTAGCATTTTAAAGCATTAGAAAAATGCAAATTTTAATTGCGCTTGTAGGCCAAACGAAGAAAATTCATTGTGCGCAAACAAAGACCCCTAGAGCTGAAATTTTTTGCATGTGGCCACAATCAATTATCTAAAACATGGGTTTCAAATCAAATCTCACCACCATCAAAAATCAGGTACCTCCTTTGTAAATTGGCCCTTGGGGCATGTTCACCATACCCAAAATACATTAAAATAATGTATCAAATGGACTATTTTTTTGATGAAAATGGAGCTAGAGATGTTTTAGACTAGAATAAGAAATGGGTTTCCTTTAGAATTTCAAAATTTGAAACTTTTTGGAACACCAAATTTTGCTCAGTCATAGTCAACAAAGAATTAATTAACCCATCAAAACTCATCCTAGAGGCATGAAACTGAGTAGGTGAGTTACCATATGTACCAAAAAACATTCTACCAAAGGGATTTGCAGGATGACTTCCGAGTTGCAAAATTTTAATTGGTAAAGAGGGCCTCCGGGGCATTCTTAGCAAGATGCAAACCTAGCCTCTATCATCAAACTGAAAAGGAAAAGGCACTTCGAATTTGTAAAATTTGAAGTGACATCACTCCAAATGCCTAAGGTACTAGGAGCATCCTTCATTTCCCAGACTGTATACATACCCTACTTCCAAATGGGATCAAGGCATAAAATTTATAGTTCTGTTTTCTAAACTATGTGTGATGTGAATTGTTTTGTGGGTATGCGACCCTTTCTAGGGCCCCTTTTGCCCAGACAATTCCTTTACAAGCTACCCACGGAGGGGAGCAATGAAAATATAAGTAGATAGTCTCCAACACTATTACTTGTTTCCTAAATATGTAAATCCTAGTTCCTAATAACGTCTCACTTGAACCTATTTGAGATATAATTACCTTTCAATTAACATATCTACATCAAAAATAAATTCCATCGAATCCTACAATGGGGTTTTCTAGATTTGAACTAGCATATTTTCATTCATTTAAAATTATCTTATTAGATTATCGATCCAAGAGAGATTACCCATCTCTTGGATTTTGATACATTATATGTTCCTTATTACTCTTTGAAGATTTAAAAGGACTGTGCCACAGATGTCATTGTTGCAACTATATTAGGCTATGGATGCAATAGCTCAAGTGCAATGACATTACCTGTAAATGTGAGCCAAAGGCATCACTAATATTGAACACTGCTAGTTTTTAGTTCTAACTCTTGATTAATGTTTACCTAAATAAGAAAGGAAACAACATCTAATTACTTTTTGCAAAGTAACATGCTTTTGAAAATGAAATAAACATTAATGTGTATTAACTATACCATGACCAATACAAATAAATTAAAGCAATATTGATTTAAAATAATGTAATTTGAGATACTAATCTACTTGTAAAAATAACAAATTCCTTCCCACTTTTTGATCACCAAGATCCTAGTATAGTCGAGGTGAGAGCATAAAATGGTTTTGGAGTTATAAGTACTATTTAATTCAACATTTAGAAAAGAGGAAAACTAAGAACATTAACATCTCCCCTTCCACTTTCTGATCACCAAGATCCTAGTACAGATGAGGTGAGAGCATACGGTGGTTGGGATTAAACATTTCATACATACAAGAAAGTAAATGAATACTAATAATTAACACAATGTCAACATTTAATAATTATCCATTTTAAAGAAAATTGGCTATTGTTTAATTCATCAATCATTAACTACTTAGAGAATATAATTAAATTAATTTTATTGACATTTCTAATCTACTTTGTAAATAAATTAGAGCACTCTTAAATAAACAAGTATATATGTATATAATAATATTAATTGATTACAAGTTCATTAAGTAAAATGGGAAAATTAAATAAGTTGAAGTAGAGCATTACAAATTAAAGAAAACTTTGATAAGTAATTAAATACATGTAAATTCTAATGCATTTTTGTAAAATTAGATGATAACCATTTGAGAGATTGGAAACTGTTTTACCTTCTTACATTATGAATTTTATAATAAAAACAATGAGTACATTAAAATTTATTATGTCAAAGTTAACTAAATTAACTTAATATTAATTATATTTTCTCTGCTCCTGCCCTACATTTTCAAATTTATTCCATTCCTGCAGGTTCAGGGGAGACCTTTGTCTCTCCCCAGCCTGACCCTCTGCTGGTTTCAGATAAGATTCCATCACATGCACTTTCTGGGGATGCGGCATTTGTCTTGGGCAACCCCGATGCACTTGCTAAATCTCCACCTTGTGGGGACAATGGGGGTCGCTTGAGGGTTGGCTCTCTTAGGACTGGCTGGAAAGATGTCCTTTCGGGGTCTAGAAATACTGCCTTTGAGTCTAGTGGTCCTAAGGTCTCCCTTACAGACGAAGGCACTGAGCTTTTCCTTCCTGATGAGGTGATGGAGGAGGTTGCTGGTTTGCTTCACCTGGCCTTGGTGGGAAGATTCTTGGCTTTTTTCCCAACGATTGATATGGTTCATAGATGGGTTAATGGTAAATGGTTGCTAAAGGGCAGCATGTCTATCTCGACAATGCCTGGTGGTCTTTTCCTATTTAATTTCAACGCTGAGGAGGACTTGGTCCTTGTCCTCTCTAGTACTTGGGCCTATGGAAAACATTTTCTTTCCCTGGCTAAATGGAGACCAAGTTTTGACCCCTCGGTGGATCTTACCCATTCGGCCCCTGTTTGGGTTCATTTTCCTAGCCTCTCGCTAGAATTCTGGGATGAAAGGATTTTCCGATGGATTGGGAACTCCTTTGGTAGTTTCATGGTGGCGGACGCGGTCACTTTGGAAAAATCCAGGTTGGTGTTTGCCCATTTTTGTGTTAATGTCTCCATTAGTAAAGCTCTTCCCAAATTTATCATTCTTAAATCTAAATGGGGGAAGTGGACTCAAGCTCTTGTTTATGAGAATGCCACCCTGTTCTGTTAGAAGTGTGGCAAATAGGGTCATGTTATTTCTGACTGCAAGAAAGTTGTTATAAAGGATGCTCCGCTGAAGGATAAAAATCCTTCCAGCCCTTCGATGTTACAGGATAAACTGCTTGATCCAAGCACTAGCGGGGTTGGTGAGCCATTAAAATCAGGTGAGTTAGATGACTACCCCTTCACAGATGGCTTGAATGAACTCCTGAAATCCCCTGTCTCGGGGGAAAAGATAGAAACTAGTTTGAAAATAAGCTGCTCTAAAGGGGTTGAAAAGGGTGAAGTCTCTCCGCTATTGGATGCAAATTTGGTGAATGGCTCTTGTGTCCGTCTGGGGAAGGAAACTTCTAGGTCCTCTCTCGTGTCTAATATGTGTCTAGATTCTTCCGTGAAGAAGCTAGATGTCGATGATGCTGACAATCCTAGAGGTGAGACCACGGTGGACGTCTCGTCCATTTCT
This sequence comes from Sequoia sempervirens, assembly GCA_007258455.2. Classification (NCBI taxonomy): domain Eukaryota; kingdom Viridiplantae; phylum Streptophyta; class Pinopsida; order Cupressales; family Cupressaceae; genus Sequoia; species Sequoia sempervirens. The sequence goes on from VDFB02382956.1 coordinate 13,948, forward strand.
TAGTGTTCTGAGGGTGCTTTATTTTCTACCCCCTCTAAGTTAAATCTGACTAACTCACGTATTCTAACTCCTCAACCAGCTACTATGGAGGACTACTTTGTGGAGGTAACAAATTTTGTTATTCTCTCCCCGAGTTCTAAATTGATAGTCCAGTCGGAGGGTGATATCTTGGAGGACTGGCAGAACCCAAAAAGGAAAACAAGGAATAAGAAAGTGGATGTTGGAACGAAAAGTAGAGTTGGAAGACCTTCAGAGAGACTATCTAGGCACAAAGCCACGACCAGGGATATTGCCAGTAGTAGGAAATCTACCCTTGATTCAACTCACAAAGGAAAGAAATGAAGTTCCTTTCATGGAACATGAGAGGACTAAACAGTCCTCTAAAACAATGTGCCTTAAGGCAATATATTATTGATATGAAGATTGATGTCCTGCTGCTCCAGGAAGTCAAAATGACCTACCAGTCATTTTCCTCTGCCGTCAATAAAATTTGGTTGAGATCTGCCTTCTTTTATAGTGAGGCGGATGGTGCTTCAGGAGGTGTT
>VDFB02382957.1:0-28534 GCA_007258455.2 Sequoia sempervirens
GGAGAAGGTTTAATTCATTTGACCTTGTCTGTTACCCTAAAACGTACCAAGAGATTGGTAGCCTCTTGAGGTTTTCTACCTATGTTTTTGAGAGCTAACAGATTGGTAGAGGGGGTACAAAGCAAGTAGATGCAATATGTGCCCCCATTGATTGTTGAATAACCATATCCATAGGTGTGGTAAAAATTATATGGATGGTTGGAATTGATATCAATAGAGATAAAAATATGCTAATTATGTTAGAATGTGCATCATGAGTATTTCCAAAAAGAGGGACTCCAATCGTTTAGAAAATGTGTTTAACATGTTTCAAAGGACATTAAGGACATGCATAACCTCAAAAGGATGTGTTTCCTTGGCCATTTTAAAAAAAAAAATTGTGTTAGTTTTTATCTAAGCTTTGAAGCTAAGATTCAAAGGCTTGTAAGTTAGCCTCATGATCAAAGCCTACATCCATGTAGGAGAAATAGTGGAAGGAGAAGCTGGTAGTATAGTTATTTGAGGGAATGATGAAGGCATTCCATTAGTATAATTTTTATGAGAAAATTATAGACCGATTTTGATTAGAGTCATAAAGGTCCGATGAGAGTAAAACATTTTATGTGTTTAAAGGATTCTTCTCACTATGTTGTTAGAGTGGAGAGATTGGGTTGTAAAACTCATAAGTAGTCTTACAATACATAATCTAAAACTTTAGTACTAAGAACCTTTGGTGTTTGATGTTTTTTATTTAAAAGAGTTTAAGTGTTTTTCCCAAAGTTTAAAAGGTTTTGAATGATGGATTCACCAAAATATAGTCTATGAAATCTAAATCTTACAAAAGGAAGATCAATTTCCTTTGGGAGTAATTCCACACATTACATTAGGATCAATCATTAGTATTTTTTTAAGTAACACTTATTGTTTATATTTTTATGCTAGTAATAACTTCCTAAATCTAATATTAATCAAAAATGAAATTTTATTAAATTAAAATACTTGGAAGAAGTGAGCTGGTGACAATATATGTGAATAGAGAAACAAAAGTAAATTTTTGATAATAAAAATAGCAAATGTTGACTACAAGGAACTTGGGATAAAAATATTGAAGTCTCTGCCTAGGATGGACCAACATGGTGTGAGAACATACACGTGATGCACTTTTGTCTTGTATGAACATATAATAAAAAACATATTACAATTCAAAAATATCCTTACATGCACAAAAATCAAAGATTTTGAAAGTGACAAAATAATAAAGATTTTGAAACTTCATTTGGCAATATGAATCTAAAAGTAGAGTGTTATGTCAATGCATGAAGTGAAATCACCAATATTTCTAGAGATTTGGAAAGCATGAAGACTCCACAACAAGGTTTGTAGGTACAAACTAATATCATACTTTATTTTGTTAGGATTTTTTACATTCCACGGTGAAGTGATACTTGATAGGTGAGATGTCATGACTATCATAGTTAAGTAAAATCATGAAATTTATAGAAGGGAATCATAGTCATACAAGGGATTGTCAATTGCACTCCATAGGTAGTTGAGAAGGGACAATGAATTCTTAGTCCAAATATCCCTGCACAGTGACAAGAGATAAGTAAAATATATGATCAATTCATCACAGTATGTATTCTCATAATGTGAAAAGATTGAGTGAACTTTAACTAGGACATGGGTTACTAGAAAGAGATGGAACTAAGATCATGATAGTGAGAAAGTTGGAGATGATAGAACATAGAAGATATCAAATGTTCTGATTACTTGTGACTTTCTTGCTACCAAAGACAAAAGTGTCTTAGTGTATGATGGAGCATGACAGACTTGGTGATAGAATGATCATGGAGTTAAGAGATATTCTTACTATATTGAGTAAAGGGAAGAAGGTATAGAAAGTAATGGATAAATTTATGCATATAAACCCAAGACAAAATACACATTCCAAATGATTGCCAAAAAGGATATGCAAGTACTTGATTAGTGCTCTGCATTATGTGAGACTGAAGCATGAATGTGTTATTCAACATATGAATATGGGCTACAAATTGACAAAGATACAATATTCTAACAATAATGATGATATTCAAAAGGAAAAATGACAAATAATGACAATCCTATAAGTTATAGAGAATACAATGCAAAATGATGGGGAGGGTTGTCCAAGAAAGATGTTATGATAATAATGAGATCAAATAAGTGATAGTAGTAAGAAAGAATAAATTTTTAAGGATATAATTATTGAAGTCAAAAGAAATAGCATAAGCTATGTGTTGGTCACTATCATATGTGCCAATTATCCCTTATGCTTATAAACTATTTTATCATATTTGTATGTTATCAAGAAATAAAAACAATTTTGTAGCAGCAATTTGAGTGTCTTTTATTATGCTATAATACTTTATCCTATTTTTTGTTAAGATTTTTTTATACGACTATTGATATTTTCTCTTTGAAAACCAATAATTGATATTAGAGTGGGCTGCTTGGTTTTTTTAATAAGAGTGTGATTTGTTAGGTAGGGGAGAGAGAAAATATAACAGTGCCAAGAACAAAGTTCTAGAATTGAATAGTAGAATTGTGAAGAGAGTAGAATACTCTTTTAGAGTATTGTCTTATATAAAGGTCATCAAATTCAATCATTGTGAAGAAAAGATAAGTATATTGTTTTCTTCACTTTTTTTATTTCAAGATATGGCTAGTAGTAGTAGTTTAATTTTTTCATAGCTGCAATATATTTTCTTAAAGAGGAAAACCATGACTTTTGAAGTTTTAAAATTATATTGGACATCATCTTATGTTTTGGGCACTATCATATGTGTCAATTATCCCTAATTCTTATAAACTATTTTATCGAATATGTACGTTATCAAGAAATTAAAAACTCTTTTGTAGCAACAATTTGAGTGTCTTTTATTATGTTAAAATTTATTTTTTTAAGAAAAAGGCTAGAAGCCTGTATTTATATTAATATTATAAGTAGGTAATTACATATAAGCCAAAATTGGTGATGATAACCATAAAAAATTGTATGTCATGGACTGAAGAAAATTAAAATTCTGAACTAAATCCATAACATTGTCTTGTCAAAGTCGGTGAGTTCATACTTTTCCTAACCTAAGTCGAGAGGATCTAGAGTTTCCTAACCTCCCAACCACCCAACTTCTTTGTTTTTGGAGGTTATCTAAGTTTTAGAACACCTTATATCACTAACTCCTCTATTTATAAGTTCAAAGGTTCTAAAACAACCCAACTCTTCTTTGTCGGTTTGTCGGTGGTTCTCAAAACTTCACAACCTCCAACCAAATGTTCTCAATTTTGGATTTATGGCAACTTCACAACATATCCTTATAACACCAACTCCTCTATTTATAAGTTTGAAGGTTCTAAAATTGGCTGACTCTTCTTTGTCGGTCCGTCGGTGGTTCTCAAAACTTCAGAACCTTCGACCAAATGTTCTTGAGTTTGGATTTCTGGTGACTTCGCGACATAGAAGTTCTTATTGGCTTAAATACTTGTTGCAGATGTTCTATCTCAAGGCACCTTGAGAAGGGTATCTCTCATGGCCAAACTAGAACAGGTACTCTGTAGTTTTGTGGCTGGAATTCCAGACTGTTACTGGTACTCTGTGGTTTCTCAACTTATTATTTCCACTATATCTAGAAAAAAAATTAATGTATCATCATTCTCCATGAAATATACCTCTTCCTTTTCGCACCCAAAATTGGCCAAATGGTTTACAAGCATGTTTCCCTCCTGATATGTATGTGATATTTGATAAGAATCAAATTCATCTAAAAGCTTCCATACATTTTGCATTACATATTTTATATGCCAATTGAAACATTTCCTTTCTTTGCATGCATTTACAATTATCAGGGAGTCACCTTATATGCGGATATCATTGATTTGGAGTTGTCTTGTAAGCTGCAGACCATAAAGAATAGTCATTGACTCTTCCATGTTATTTGTTCCTAACAGTAAAACAATTGATCTAGTTGCTTTCACAATTCCCTAAACGAGTCCCTGATACATACCCCCGCCCTTGAAATACCTGGGTTCCCTTTGGATGCTCGATCAAAATTCAACTTATAGAAACTTGACATTGGTGGGCACCATTTAATTGTACTCCTGTCCACCTTTGCCTTATAAGGCTACTTCAAACTTCCTTTAAAAGGAAAACTTATACCCTGAAAAATATTTAAAACATTATTATCCCATGATGTAAACATAGAGCCAACATTCTTGTGATCTTTAACCCAAGTATTTACTGCCTCTATGACTGATTTTTCAATAATTGCATGAATAGTTTGGTTTGTGGTTGAAACTTTTCTGAAAATGTGCTTGTTTCACTCCCACCAAATAGACCATGTCACTATTGTTGGGATCAGACGCCAAATGCATGCAAAAAATGAGGTTTTATATAGCACCGACCAAGAATAAAAAAGGTCCCATATTGAGTTTGGCAATGGAGCGGAGAAACTCATTTTTGTAATACAAATAACCAACAACTTTGAGCAAAGGGGCATTTCAAAAACAAGTGATCAGGATCTTCCAAATCTTAGCCACATAAAACGCAATTAAAGGGATTTGCAATTCCTAGCTTTGCAAGTCGATCACTTGTGAGCACTCTTTTTCTCAACACAAGCCATGCAAAGTTGGCCGCTTTTGGTAAAACCGCACTATTCCAATAGAATGAATAAGCCCTCTGAGTCTGACCTTGATCACCTTTGTTAAGAATCACTTTTTAACCCTGCTTGATTGTATAACATCTATTCTTGGATGGAGCCCATATTATACGATCAACTTTCCCTGTTATGAGTACTATTCTTCCACCTAAAATCTTATGTAGAAGTTCTTTTTGTTCTTTTGCTATTTGAGTGCAAGAAAAATCTTACCAACTCACCCTTCCTGATGAAGCCTCCACTGAACTAACATAGTCAATTAACCTAGTCCCCTACAATTGATAAAAAACCGAGATAGCTGACTGCAACTCTTGACAATCTCTCAATGGCAGATGCCCATTCCAAGAATCATCCCAAAACTTAACTTTGTCGCCCTTGTTAACTTCCCAATAAATATATGATGTGACCACTTTTCTGCATGACAACATGATATTCCACATGGTAGACCCTTTAGGAGGATTAGAAATTGTAAAGATTCTTGTTGGATTTTGATTGTCTAGATACTTTTCCCACATCAATGCACACCATTTTGAATCTGCCTTAGCATACATTTGCCAAATCAGCTTTCCCCCAAAGGCCATATTACGCTTGGAAATATCATGTAGTCCCACTCCGCCTCTAAGTTTTTCCAATATGTTATAATATTTATCCTATTTTTTGTTAAGATATTTTATACGACTATGATATTTTCTCTAAAAACCAATAATTGATACTAGAGTGGGTTGCTTGATTTTTTGGATAAGAGTGTGATTTTTTAGGTAGGGGAGAGAGAAAATATAGCAATGCCAAGAACAAAGTTCTACAATTGAATAGTAGAATTGTGAAGAGAGTAGAATACTCTTTTAGAGTATTGTCTTATCTAAAGGTCATCAAACTCAATCATTGTGAAGAAAATATTTAGTATATTATTTTCTTCACTTCTTTTATTTCAAGATATGGCTAGTAGTAGTAGTAGTTTATTTTTTTCATAACCACAATATATTTTCTTAAAGAGGAAAACCATGACTTTTGAAGTTTTAAAATTGAAGATGTTTATTTCTCAAGTTTTGTGGGATTTACCTAAAAGTGGTTACTTAGAACATGTATATGTAAAATCTCTTGCCACCTAGACTCAAGCACAATAAGATTAACTAGATGAGAACAAAAAGATAGATTCTAAAGCCATCTTCATTATTGATGTAGTACAAGATTCAATTTTTATATGAATTATTATAAGAACCAAATAAAAATAATCATGGGATATGAGCTATATAAATTTATTTTAGGGAACAAAAAGGGTAAAAAATCATCAAAATTCAAACTTAGAAAAGACTTTGAAAGTTTTTAATCTATGCAATAGTTTTTACTCAAGTGACGGGACTAGTAAATCAAATTAAATCTTATAGAGAACTTGACAAATTATAAAAAAATTGAGAAAAATTGAGATGCTTTCCTTCACATTTTGATCCTATTGTGGTAGTTATTAAAAAAATCTAAGGATTTAACTCTAATATTAGTAAACGAGCTTATTGGAAATCTTCAAACTCATAAGAAAAGGATGACTGGTCAACGAAAAAATATATCAAACAAGTGTTTTAATCAAAGCTTAGCATTTTAAAGAATAAGAGAAAAGAATAAAAATGATCAAAATTTAAGGGCACAAATAATTTAGAGGAATAACACATGTAAGAAGAGAAAGTAGCTACGAATGATGAAAATGATACAAAAATAGAGGAAGAACATGTGGCAAGGTACGAAAAAACCCTTATAAATCAAAATACATTGCTATTTTGGTTGAAAATGAACATTATAAGCATGGTTGTTGGAAAAAACATAAGAATTGTGTTACTTTTTCTAAAGAAAAAGGATAACACAATAACTTACTTTTAACATGTGATGTTACAAAATAAATTTTTAAAAATTTATGGCTTTTGGATAGTGGTTCAATAAGTCATATGACAAGCAATAAAAACATCTTTGTAAATATGAATGAATTTATCAAAACACAAGTAAAATTTGAAGTTGATAAATAAATTGAGGTTATGGGCAAAGGAACCATTGTAATCAAGATAAATTAGGTGCAATAAAATGTATTCATGATGTTTTATATGTGCCATGAATAGCTTAATCTATATAATGTAGGACAATTTATTGAAAAAGGATATTTTTCTATTTTTCAAAATAATGATTGTGTTATCTATGATAAAAAATGATAGCAATAAGATTGTAGCAAAATGTTTTATATGTGTCATGAATAGCTTAATCTATAGATAAATTTTTGACTTGGACTTGTATATGGATAAAATCAATCCTTGAATTCTTCCTTAAATGATGAATCATGTTATGGTACATGAGGTACAAAAAACTACACTTTTGAGGGTTAAAACTAATTTTTCAAAAGAAAATGGTGAAAGGATTACCATATTTTAAATAAGATGAAAGGATTACTTTATATTATATAAGATGACCAAGTATGTGAGGGTTGTATTATTAGTAAACAAAAATAACAAAAATGGGTACATTTTATTAAATAAAAGTCATAAACCTTTTGCATATTTAAGAAAATTAAAACTTATTTAATAAAACAAAGTTATTATTCCTTGAAGACTCTACATATAAATAGAGGGGGGGTTTCTATATTCACCCTTTGTTTATCAATAGAAAATTTTGGAGTTGCTATATTTTTTCTAGTAGTAACTTGCTCCTTCATTAGCACATGCATGTTCCTTAGTAAGTAGCCATCTTGTACCTACATCACTACAACATCAATGAGAGTTTTTATGTATTATTCAAATCTCCTTGTTCTCTTGTATTTTTATCTCATAAGCCCCTTCAAATGCTCAAATTCATGAGTTGGAAACTCATATCGATTTGAATCATCCTTGCAATCATATTGAAATATTTGATCGTTCAAATTTGAACCACTATGAAAAGGTTCAATATCCAATGAGTCATACACATCATCATCCAATTGGTTAATATCGTCCTTGTAGTACTCACCACCTCTTTCATCATTTGGAAACTCCTCGTCTTAGTTTATTGAAAGGGAAGCAACACAATTTGAAGGATCATGTGGAAGAAAATAAGAATTACACCATAACATCATTTCTTAAAAGTTCACATGTTCATTCCTCAATGGATCTAGTGTTCCCTTATCTTGTTGCTTAAATCTGACTTGCTCTGAGGAAACCTGTCTATCATTTTGTGGTATCTTAGACTATTCAATATCATATGACCTATCATGGGACCTCTACCCTTCATTAAGATGAGTGTCTACACCTTGAGGTGGCATCCCCTTCTCATTTCATTCTACTTTATACAATAGATCTTTATCAAGCTTGTCTTTAGTTGAAAGTGGCCTATTTATGGAAACCCTGTCTAGTTGTAATAATTTTGTATCAAACGTTTTTATTTTTATTGCATTCCCTTATGTAACTTTCAATATTAATGGATCTAGCATAGGATTCCTTGAGTGTTTAAGGATTTATCTCTCAAATAATACCCATTTTTTAGTCCAATGCACCACAATAAAATATGAGACACATCGATTCATTTGGCTTAATGTGTTGAGGTACCTTACTCATGGTGAGAATGAACCTAGTATTAAAATCCACTAGATTTCTATTGTTTCTCTTCTTGATAGTGATAATCTCATATATATATATATATACACACTTTGAATACACTCATGAACTCCTCCCAAGAATCAATATTATTGTTAAGAAGGTTTCTATACCACTCTCTAGCACTTTCCTTTAGAGAATACATGAATAAATTAATCATCACATATACTCATGAATGATGATGAAATACCTCAAGTGCTCTTCCCTAGTTAGTGCACTATTTCACTGAAACTTTATAATTTACCTTCTAATTTCACTAGGGATTAGGTTAGGGTAATTTGGAATCCTAAGTAAATCTAATTAAATATATCTTTCAATAGAAAGTGGCTTCTTGAAAGGATAAAACCTTTGAGCATTTCTTCATGGTGAATACACATTATTTGGCACATTACCCCAAATGAATTTGTTGACATGATGAATGGTAATGTTAGCTATTTGTTATTTTTGTATATCTTATTATTGTTGAATATTGTTAACATGTTGATTCTGATTTAGCCTATGATCATTCCTAGCCAACTAGGCCTATTATAAAGCTCTTTAGGCTTCAATCTCTCTATCTTTCCTTAAATTGATCAATTAGATCAAGTCTTTCATCTATTTCTTTCTCATTCTCCTCAATTTTAGACTATTTCCCAAGGCTAACATCATAAAAATACATCTCATAAACCCTTTTAGTGTCTAAATAAATATCCCGGGGAGAAGGAAATGGAATGTCTCTTGAATTTCTTACACATGGGGGTGGGATCAACTTCTTGCTCACATTTTCAACATGGAGATCCCAAAATTTTTTTGCACCTCGATGTAACCTTGATGTTAAAGTATCTTGCAAGCAACTAATATGTTCCTTAGTTGTTTTATTTCTAATATTCTAACCATGTGTTGTTTCATCATAATTTTTTTTTTTTTACCAATAGTTGTATCATTTCTTTCTTTTTATTTCTAATCTAAGTTGATGTGATTTTTTTGGTTGTTCTTGACATGTTTTTAGAAAATTTATCAAAAGTGTAATTGATGAGGGCCACACCACCTGAAACCCACAGAAATCACAATAATAGATACCAACACATAAGATGCAAGACAAAAAAATAACTCACTTTCAATTATTTTCAGGAAATGAAATTATAGATTCAAAACTTACATGCTACAGCCTCATGGGCTTGATTCATTACAACAAAATCCACTCTCAAAACAAAATATATTATTCAAAGCCACAATTTGCACTCTTGGAGCCACCTACAACCCCCCACTTAACCCTTTTTATTTTTACCTTAATAACCACCCTAGAATGTTTTAGAATGTTCCAATTTCCCTTTTGTTTTGGCGCCAAAAGTCTCGCCATTTGATTTCTAGCCTAGGAAGAAATTTTAATGAAATTCACTTTTTAGAGGGGCAACTTTGCAGGGCCATAAATTTTGATCTAGGTGTTTGATTTGCTATTATTGCATATCGTTGGAAAGCTCTCAAAGAGATCTACATCACTCATCAACTTTTTGAGCTGTTTCGATGCCTCTAAAGTCTTCATATCTGATTTTGAAGCTGCATTAGAGAAATTTTTTGGGACGAAAACTTTAACATCTCCCAAATTGTGTAGGGTATTGAGACGAATCTTTCACGATAGAAAATATTTTTTAGTTTTGCTCCTTGGGGTAAATTTTCAAGTCCATATGAGTCTGTTTAGGTCGACTTACTAAAAAAAACAAGTGACCATTTTTTGCTATTTTTGACTCCTGACTGTGTTATGCCCCTTAAGTGCCATCATGGAACTCAAAACAACTAAAGATATTAAGGAAAAACATTTTTTTTGGGTGATGCAAGATTGCCCTACACTGTTGGATGCTCCTACATCAATAATGATCCTTTAAATTAATAAATTCATCCTCTCAACTTAATCTACTAACATGTGTAGAACCATGGGTATCAAGAGTAAGAGACTTTCCTATGTTTTTATCCTTCCATTTAGTGTGTTGGTTCCTTGCATAGTTCAAAATTCCTTCCTACTCGTGTTGATCTTCAATTATTTTTTGTTTATTTATGTTGCAACTTGGTGAATGAACTATCTTTGAGCTTGATGCAACAAAGTCAACACTCTTCAACTAAAAGTGAAAATATTATCTTTTCAATAATATTTTGTTGAAACCATGCAACATATAGTTGAAGTCCCCTTATTACTAAGGTTTTCAAAATGATTTTAAATATTTAAATTTTCTGAAAACAACATCATTTTGTTAGGTCCCAAAACCACTGCTCCAAAATTTTAGAAATTAATTTTGAGTAGATTAGCTATAGGAATCACTTATTACATGATTAGTACTTGACCTAATAGATGTCTAGGAAAAGATAGGGACAAATTTTACCAAAAATGTGGGCCAAATTATGTTGAAGAATAATTGTGGGGGTCTATGAGTACCAAAAATTTTATTCATAAATGCAAATGCATTGTGAAACCTACCCTCTAATACAACAAATAAAAATGGGTGATTTGATTGAAGGATATTAGTTTAATAGTGGCGATACCATTAAATGAATTTGGTGCCCATTTTTTTGAACACATCAATGCCAATGTTTCTCTTACAAAGTAAACATATCCATGTTGAAATCCACCCTCAATTGACCATACAATGTTGCCAATTCAACTCTAATAGTTCGATCACTTCAAATTTTCAATAACAAAATTTCTAGGGGCAATTGTGATAGTGATAGGAAGAATCCTATGTGGTTTGTGGGAAAGAACCTAAACAAACCAAAAATCCACCCGACTTAGGGCTTTATACTTAACAACATTAACACATGAATAGACACATGAAGGGTGAACACAAATAACGACTTAGGTATAATAACCCATGGAAACCCATAAGAAATATCTCATATAAGTTATATGTAATGAGCAAGAAAGAAACCTAAGTGTGTTAAGAAAAAAGAAATCAAGCAAAAAAAGTTCAAAGTAGGGTCAAGTCTTAATAGACCTAACCAAATTATCTTTTTGCAATACTAATCTTTTGGTTTTTATTTTGATGATGAGGTTCATCAAATTTTCTAAACTTTCTAGTCTTTAAATATAACCTAACAAAGAGATCACTATATAAGTTTCCATATATTTAAAACAAATGTATTTGTAAGCTTCACAATCTAGAATACACTATTTTTTTGTTCAACTACCCAAGTTGTGCAAAAGACACACAATCTTCTCCTATTTTTCTTTTCTTCTCTTCCAATCACATTTTCACTTCGAAGATCATGTGAATTAGTCATCAATTGCACTAAGAGCATATCATATCTCCAAGTGATATTTGCCCCTATGCATGTCTCTTGGTGGTGATCATATGTAGGTTAAATTCTCTAGATAATGTTTCATCTTTCTCCTTGTATCCTTTTTCCCACATAGCCATACAAGATTTATTCATAACAAAATAATTTGTCTAAATGTTATCTTTTAGACATGCACTCAAGTTTATATTCCATGCATTCATCCATTTATTATTTATTTCATCAACATCTTCTTTCTCTTATTGAATAATTATTTAGTGATGACCTTAAGACATCTATTTACCTCCATCTACTCATTTTTTAGATTCCTTAAGAGACAAACCTTAGCAATTGCCTCAATAAGGAAATCACGTGTTTTTGCTAGAAGAACCTCATAGGAAACCAATTTTTTTAGCTTGAATTTATTTGTAATTAGACACTTTTAAATCCTTTCTATCTACCTCCATTTTTATTTTTAATGTGTTTCTATCTCATGCTTCACATCCATATACGGATTACTAATAAGAAAAATAAAACCCAAATAGTTTTTCAATCCCATTTCTTAGCCTCTACTTTTATTTTGTAAAGAAAAAAAATCTCTCCAAACTCCCACAATTCCCTTCGTTCTCTAGGTTTCCCAACTAAGCTTGTTGTTGAATCCTATCCCAATATATTTGTACTCTATTAGTTTTTTTAGGAGAGCCCCTTCAAAAGAAAAGTTAATCTTTTTTCCTTTAGGTTGGAGAAGATCAAGGTTCTGATCATGTTGGTGCTAACTTGCATACCACCTCCTTGTAAAAGTGTTTTAAGGCCATTGAGTGATCATATAGCCATTGAGAGGACCTTGTGATCAAAATGAGATGAATTGCATAAAAAAGAAGCCTTGCCGTGTATTTTCTTAAAAGAGCACCAATATGTAAACATACATATATATGAAGAGCATTCTAATGCAACAATTATCACATTTTCTTTGCTCCATGGTTGTATGTGACTTATCAAATCTAAGGTTTAAAATTAATGTCCATTTAAATATTTTTCAAGATTTTAATTTATTGTATGTATATATCAAAAAAAATTAAAATAAATGGTAGATGTTTCTCTATTTTTATTATAGATTAGAAGTGACACAATTATATGTACCATGAAAAGAAATCTTGTTTCATTTTATTTAGATAGTGCACATCATATTACTTTATCTAATAACTAGGTGTAAGCCTAAATTTTATGACCGACCTTAACTATCAATTATTTTTTTGTGTTTGTTATTTGTTCACAGTTGGCCTTCAAATGTTAAGACACATCTTTAAAAAATAAATATCCTAGATTTTACATTTATCAAAAAAATTATTTCATGTGATATAATCTTCTTAAAATTCTAATTATATTTTATGAGAAAAAAGTCCAAATACAACCATATACCATTAAAATTAGGTCCTGATTAGGAGCATGATAGAATATTGTCATTTTAAATTTATTTATACAACTATAAACATCATATAAGAAGTTATGTATGTATGTGTATCATGAAGAGTAATCTTTATTTGATTGAAATAGTATTATATCATATTAGTATAATTATCAACTCTATTATAAGAATGTGGATAATATACCCATTCTTATATTTAGAAATTTTGGTAACTACATTTTTATATAATATAACTGTCTTAATGCTCATTTGCTCGCATACTCTAATTTAATTACCTTCCATTTTTTCATATCAATATCATTACCCTCCTCATCTCCCTAATAACTATGCCATTACAATTACTTAAAAATAGTGCTAACTAGTATAGATTAAATACATCTATCTTCAAAATGCAAAGAGATATCAATGTGGAGCTATTTTATTTACTTTAAAGTTGTTTAATTTTATTGTGGAATTATTTTATTTACTATATACATGGAGACACACATTTTATGTACTACTTATTTTGGAAATATTATATTTATTTATTTATTTATTTATTTACATAGGAGTATCCCTGCGACGTCGAGAGGGGCAAGCTAAGGCGAGAGAATATTAATATTTTGACATGCAAATGGCTATCAAATTTAAGATAAAAGGCAAGAGTTTTTGTTAATACACTCACACCATTATGTTCCACCCCTTACTCATACATAGAAAGTCTCTTGACATTGACTATATTGCCACTCAAAAATTATCTATACTAAAAAATGAATGTCAAATTTAAAGCTTTCCAACATGTCCCCACAAAACAAAAAATCAAAACTAATAGAATGGACTATTTTACCTCAAACTAAAAGAAATTTAAATGATATTTTTATTACTATCTTAGATGGGCCATAGATTTTTTATATATATAATGAATCAAAACTGATTACCATGAGTTATGGTACAGGTAATTCTCTTAAAGAAGTACAAATTCAAGAGAATTTGGATTCTTGTGGGTCAGCTTTAATGGATAGAATTTCCAACTATGCTCATCATTTGTTGCACGAGGGCTGGTCCCATTTTGTAGGTGCATTCAAACCTATTTTCTTTTATGCAATGTAAAGGAAACGTGCTTTTAAGTAGCAGCAAGTACATGAAGAATGTCCATCCCACACCCAACACCTTGGCTGCATGCGAGGAATGGCTGCTTGTTCAAGACTTCAACTAGTAGCTGTTAGTGTTGTCATGGTGGTTGTTGCAGATTGTCTCCATTTTTGTTTTGTTTCTTCACAGTTTTTATTACCATTCTATGTATTTGCTTTTTTTAATGATACATTGTATATAATAATATTTTCAAATATTATATTCAACGTGTCAATTTTTTATGTTGAGAACGAATTCTTGTATACATAATTGACACATTAATTACAACAGCTTCGAGCGAATTCATCATGAACAATTCACCGTCAATAAATTAACCTCTAATAATTTGTCGTCAAGACAAATTCTTCTCGTGGAAAATTCACTGCCAGCAATATGATATGAATTGCTGGTGGTGAATTTTCCACGAGATGAGTTTGTCATGGCGACGAATTGTTGGCAGTGAATTTTCCTACAGTAAATTACAACATACCGACAATTTATGCTCAGCACTTTCTATGTGATCTGTCACCTAAATTGTAACAGTGTTGTAAGCTTTTTAACAGCTCATCATACCGACAATTTATGCTCAACGCTTTCTATGTGATCTGTCACCTAAATTGTAACAGTATTGTAAGCTTTTTAACAGCTTATCATACCGACAATTTATGTTCAACACTTTCTATATGATTTGTCACTTAACTTGTAACAGTGTTGTAAGCTTTTTAACAGCTCATCTGATGTAATCTGTCGATTCTAATCTATATAATTGAATTTTATTCAAAATAAATAAATAAAAAATATTTGACTTTATGCTTGGAGTGCACAGCTTACTCTTTTCTTAGCTTAATTTCAACGCTAGATTTGTTGGTCACACATGTTTGTCAACAATAGATCGTCCTTTTTTCTTTGGGCTTTGAATCTCAGTGCTTTATGATGTTTGAATAGTGGTTTATTACGTAAAGCATGACATTTGAAAAAGAAAAGAGAGAAAGTGATTGTGACTTTCTTGGATTGTTGTTTTAAATCATAGATTACACATCTAAATGATAAGATAAAAAAGAATTAAAATTTATTGTATGATATGAATTTTATAGATATATTTAGATTGAATTGTTTTGTAAGATTTTGGATTTATAGGTTTAATGCATATGGTGACGGATATTTATTATATTAAAAATTTATTAGAGAGATTATTTTTGCATAGTCAAATCTTTAATTATGTAGAATATGATATCAAATGTATATATATAATTTTTTAAACAAATCACTAATAAACTTGTTCATTTATTAATCATGAAGTCTCATGAGTCGCAATTATCATTCTCTCTTCAATATTAAACAAACACATTTTAAACTATGAAAAGGGAAGGGTTGGTGTTTCTACTTTCTTAATCTTGCATTTATTGTGACATTCTTCCAAAAACTATACTTGTGTTTATTGTTGTGTTGTACGGACTTGAATAAATTTCCATTTATTACTATGTCGTATGAACATTGTTAAATTTTCATTTATCACGTTGTTGTGTAGTTTTTCTTTTTTTCTAATTCATTTCTACAAAAGAAAAATATAATACATATTATTGCACATAGTGATTCTTGGAATAGTTATTATACTTAAAACTAATGTTCTAAATTTCAAAATTTTAAATAAGCAAAAATTCAAAACCATAACAATTTACTATATAAATTTAGATATAATCTATCAAAAAAATTACAATCTTTGGCTTTATTATTTTTGGTGGCTTTAGATATTGTTTTTACACAATATTTAATTTAATTTCATTGTTTACAAAAAAAATAAATACATCATATCGTCAAATTATCCCATTTTCACAATGCATTTAGGGCCACCAATTAATTTCTACCCTTTTGAATGTCTTATTATCCCAAAAGAAATCATTATTCTACGTAGATTGGAAAGGTAATTGCCACAAAGGTCTAAATTTTTGCCATTGGTCTAATAGATTGATGGTTCAATAAACTCAACCTACAATTAAATTTGAATTTAGTTTATAGCAAAGTTTCATGAGAACTAAAAAAAGTATATGTACTTTTGATTTTATTGATCTTATGAATTATTTTTGGGAGAGAAAGACCATAGCTTGGTCTGTTTTGAACTTCATATTCTCTTTTAACCTTCTTTGGCTTGCTCGAAACATTTACAAATTTAGTCAAAGTCCATTTCAAAAAATCTCATACATTCCCAAGCTAAATTGATTAGGCCACATCTTTTCAATAAAACTTATATCTCTAATCAATATATTTTAGAAAATTTATAACATTTTTACTCACATTTTGAGGGTATAAGTTATAATTTACCCCAAAACTATCCACATCAAATTACAATTCTTTAGTACAACATGCTCTAGAAGAATATCATAACTCTAAATTAATCTGGATAAAGCTAAAAAATACAACAAAAATAAATAGGTAAAGACATTGAAGTCTTTTATTACATAATGGTGAAAATAGGCTTGTTTATTGCTAATAATGTATCTATTACTTGCAAGAGAGTGTTACACTTAATTTTTTGGGATGAATTTAGTGCGTTATATGTGCTTGAGAATATTTTTGTAATATACTAGAATAATGAAAATTAAATAACACAATCTTTGATCTTGAAGTGATATTTGCTCCTATATAGGTCTATATTCCATTAAATTCATTTTTGGGTTAGTTCCTTAGTGTGTATAATCTTACCAAAATGATTGTATATAGTAAATTAGATATTATTCTCAATGAAACCAAATTCAACAAGTGTGTTGATATTATACACAAATTATTTAGCTTAATTATCCTCATTTATACATATGATTTGTAAGGGAAACCATAAGTGTCTACAAGCATCTAAGATTCTCTACAAGACCAATGGCCTTCCACACAACAAGAGAGAATAAATAATAATGCTTTATTTCCAAATAATGATCTAATATAACCTTGATTGTGAGCATATAATACATAGTGTATAATGAGAGAATCCTTGTATATATAAGTAAGGATGAGATATAGGATAACATAAGATTATGACATGTGTCTCAATCTTATGGCTTCAAATATAAAAAGTAAATTCCTTAAATAAACTTAAGTAATTGTGTGAAAAGGACCTAAGAGGGAATCCTATTAGATAATATACCCTATTTAAATCAACACCCCCAAGTGTCATTTAGGGAGAATGTCAAAACATGCAAAATATGAGTCTTAGATATAAGGCCATGTTAGGTATCCATGTACAATAGAATCTATCAAAAATAGAGTAGAGGATGAAAACCCACAAAACAAATCCCAAGCTTCAAAAGGGATAACAAAAAAGTGAAGAGAAGGAAGGAGGACTCAACATGAACCCCTAAGTACTATTTTTGTCACCAATTGACATATAATTGATTCCCCACTAACATGAGAGTAGAAGAGAGATTATGTTTTTTGGTTCCCTCACAATGTATAACATCCTATAATGATGGTGGATTCTCAATAAAGGATGATGATCGTAATATAATAATTTTAAATAGCATAACTCCCCTTAGGAAGAAATAAAACCAAACATATATGTTGGATGTATTCCCATTATAAATAAGAACATGAGAGAATAAATATAATGATGTATGATGCATATAGAACTACTTAAGTGTCACCATGTTGGTATCAAAGGATACCATAATCAAATCTTCAACTCCAATTCTAATGATGCTACATAAAGGACATCATTGAAGGATTTATTGCCCATGTTAGTAGATCTTCTTCCAAACACACACACAAAGTACATGTTATTACCCATAAAGATGTGTGGTGATGAATAAGACTCAAAACAAGAGAACATACAATGTGATGAAGCTATATGATGTGAAGCTCTAGAATCAAAGATACATCTCCTTGATTTAGAATATACAAGTTCAAGAAGTGTCTTATCCTTCATATTCTCTCACTATGAAGGTGAAGAAAAAGAGGATGAACCACCTAGTTCATAGTTGAATGAAATTTGATATTGTGCTTGTATAGAAGATGCTTCAACTCATCAATATATTTCATATAATATTGATGTTTGTCATGTTCAAGTTTTATGTAATATGTATATAAATAGACCTCTCCATATTAGATGATTCCTCTTGGAAGATGATGGATACTCAAGGGTCACTAAATAGGTTTGTGTTCTTTGTCTTGATTATTATTTTTCTTATCCCTATTTCTATTTCTTTTTCTTGTTATTTAAATCCTTTTGTTCTTTTTTCCTTGATAAACAATCTACACATTTTAATTTATAGACTTTATACTACCCATCTACATGATCTTTTCTTTCTCCCTAGACAGTGAGGTAGTAAAACCATTAAGTGATGACATAGTCCATGTAGTTCCAAGAGCATACTTAGTAGCATAAAATAAAACAAAAAGACATTAGGACCAAGCTTGGAAATAATTAAAGACTTAGCCAAGATTATTATTTATCTATACCATATTTTTTAAATACAATCTTAGTGATTTGAGCTTGGTGAAGGAGCCTTAGGTGGTGTCAAAAATAGTAGGATTCAATCTAATGAGATCATTCTCTAGTTGATAACACCAAAATGCATGTTAATTTTCCAAATGACATATATGTATGATGATATGGATAGTCCATTTGACATATAGGGATTTATGGATATAGATTGGGTAGGTGACTTGGACAGCCAAATATCCACTAGTGTCTATGTGTTTTCTCTACCAAGAAATGTAGTGATTTGGATTATTATAAGGTAGTCCATAGTTACATTTTTCTCTCCTAAATTAGAGTATATGAATGCTACACATATGTCTAAGGAGGTATTAGTTACAAATACATTGTAAAACTATTGGTTTTCATTACAAGGATGTTATAATTGGTTATGATAGTCAGTGTGCTATTTATTTGGTTAGGAATCCCATCTCATACACATACTAAGAAATTTGATTTTAAATACAACTTTATGTGATATATGTTAGATAATAGTAAGGACGTGTTATAAAAGGTTTTAAATACAACTTTATGTGATATATGTTAGATAATAGTAAGGACGTGTTATAAAAGGTTGATACTCAAAAAAATGTTATAGATTCCATCATCAAGCCAATGCCTATGGATAAGTTATACTGGTGCAAGAAGGCCATGAGCCGCCTTAGTTTTTGTACTTAATTTCATTTAAATTTTTAATGGATAATTTCAAGTGGGAGAATGTGAGGATTAAGGTCTCGCTTACTTGGAAATCCTACGTATATTTTATGTCTCCAACCCTCTTGGAATGTTTACTTGGATGCCTAGGGTGTAATTGGAAAAATAATTTATAAATTAAATTTCCCTAAATTCTTGACATTTATTTTTATATGCATTCATGAAGGAGGTGTAGAACAACGATGATGGTTACAGTTGAATTTGAAATTATTTAAGGCACTTTCCCATTCCTAGGCACTAAAGGAAGAAGTGTGGAATCTTTTATGAGAGATGGGACCCACATGAGTTAGCGGAATCCAAAATAGAGCACTAGAATTAATGATGTTATTTGTTAGGGAGTTACTATTCAAAGATGCCTTTGTGGTTATATTTACTATTTTGAGACTCATCAAGATTGACCCCATGTAACACCCCACCCATGTGAAGTCATTGATTTAATTTACTAGTCTTGAAAGATGCTTTCTAAGGTGGGTGTGGAATTTTTGAATGATACCATGGCTTTGGTATCCATTATTTTGGTAAACCATTTATGGTTTTGGCCCTTCTCTTTTCTTATATATTGGAGACCTATGAGATACTAGTTATATGATTATTATGGGCGTGTGCAAAAATATGAGGGATCAAAAAGTGGCCACAACCACTTTTTGGTCCATCTAGGACATAACACAAGTGCATTATGGATTGGTAGTAATCGATCCTAGGTCAATCATTATCAATACATAACACACTCACATTTTGTATCAAAATTCCAAAGAGGTCAAGCTCATTTGAACTCAACCTCTTACCTTTGCAACAACAAATTACGAGAGAAAAAATCCACACATTTTGAAGTTGATCAAGCCACCATTAAAATGTTGCCATCATATCCACAAGGTAAAGGAGGTAGTTTTTCCTATTTTTTAAGTGTAAAACTAAATAAAATAACAATTTAGCAATTATTTTGATTCAATGTTTTTTTTATTTTTTACGAATTGAAAATCCTTCACCAATTAATGAAAACCCCAATTCACCAATTCATGAAAACCCTAAAGAAAAGAGCATACAAAACCAAGCACTCAAAAAACTCCTCCATCAATTCCTTGGAATCCTCCTAAAGATGCAATAAAACCTAATAGGTTAAATTGAAAACAATAAAAGAGAACTCTAAACATCGATAGGTTGAGAAATCCAAGTGGAACTAGTTCCCATTGGTAAACCCTCACCACCTCATTGCAATCTATCATCTCTCATATAGATTTTGTGCTCATGGAAAAATTAACATGTGGTTGAATAAGAGGGAGGAAGCATGTAAATTTTATGCCTCCAAATTATCCTACCAACAAGTAAAAGAAGAGAAAATATTGAACTATACTGTGTTTGTTGTTCATTCATCTATGAATTAATGCTCCCCTACATGATAGTTGCAAGAGGCTCCCTATTTATTAGTTCCAAAGCCAAGGAATAAGGGATTTTTTTTGGGAGAGGTGGTGGATAGTTTTTAACCATCCTTCATGCAAAAACAATGATGTCCCACAATATTTTTTGAGGAAACTCTATTACAAGTTTGTCTTCAATGAGATATTGACCTAATTTGACATGCGTGAGTTCCAAGGAAGAGGTGGGGTCTCTGCATAAGATAGAGAGGGGGCACATAGTTCCCAAGACTAGGCATAGATACCCCTTGCTAGGCCAAACATTGAGCATGTCATGATCCCTTCTATTATGAATAAGAATGTTGAGGTGAAAAATCTAGAGCCCATCAACTCTCTCACATAGACTTTGTTGGAAGAATGAAGAAGCCTCCAGTGTGTTGTCATTGATGCCAACATTGGTTGGTAGCAATTTTTCCAATCCATAAAAGCTATGTCTCTGTTATGTTGATCCAGTAATTTGGTCTGGAAATTCTCTTAATAGAATATTGCTTCATAAGTTTTTAATATGATGATCAAGACTAGTTGGTGCATCTTTGGACAATTTTTTAGTGGTTTTTATTGAAAGGAATGAAAGTTAGGAATGACAAAGTCAGCTTACAGTATTCTTCTCAGTATTTGTGCAATTGGCATAAGTTTTCTTTTGGACGACACGGATATGTGGTGTGTGCTTCATTAGTGACTTAAAGAGTTCTTTATTTGGTCCAAGCAGACCTAGTTTATCCTTTGCATGCTTCGTTTTGATGAAAAGGTGTTTTGGTTTGAGCCGACAAGTTACAATTTTTGATTAAGTATGTGTACATCTAATTAGGCCGACCTAATTGATGTATGAAGGTGTAATAGTTTATATATATGAAACATCTTTTTGTATTGATATATATAGACATAGATATAGATGTATGTGTGTAGTGTGTGACAAGCAAAAAAAAGTAATAAGCAGTGGTGTGCGTTCATTGTGTGAATTTGTATACTCTTTATGTATTTGTTGTGTACCTGCAAACTAGAGCAAGATTTTTTATTCCAGAGCCTAATCAAAACTAAACTCAACACACAAAAGGTGCATTTCATCAGTTCATCATTTTGGCAGTGAGCCACACTCCTTTTTGTATTTACTTTAGGTTGTGAGCCTTTCAGGGACAGTGAGTCCTAGCAGTGTGTCTTGTAATATCTTATAACCGGTTATAACATATTATGAGTTAATCCTCGCCGTGGTTTTTCCCATTTTGGGTTTTCCACGTAAAAATCTTGGTGTTCATTTGTTATGTGGTGTTATGCTTCCTTTCATGTTCTTATTTATAGTTGCAATTAAATATGTTTTGATAATTGAATGGTTAGCAATTAAATGATTCGATAAAATACTGATTCACTTCCCCCTCTCAATATTTTGGGTGTTCAACAGACTTTGCTACAACACACCAAGCCTTTAGCATAGGATGAAGAGGACGATGCTCCCAAATATTGATTATCACCTCACCTTTGCTAAAACCATGATTCTATTTGTGATTATGGGTTTGAGGATGCTCAAAGCTAGCAATAGGACACTTCCATATTGGATGATATGGTGTTCATAAATGACCTGTTGGATACAACATTTGGTATTATCAAAAAGGTAAAGAAAAAGTGTTATTTTGCTAGCATTTTGATATGTGGGAAGGAGACTCCATTGTGGGTATGATCTAAGGGGGTCTTATCTAAGGAGACTCCATAGTTCTATGTGTAGGGGTTCTATCCAAGGGGGTTTGATCTAAGGGGGTCTTATCTAACCCTCTTCAATTAAAACCCTTTATATGGAACCTCTCAAGGCTTAAATCATTAGTTTTTCTAAAAATAAGTGATTTCAGGCAAAAATCAGGATGTCCCAAAAGTGGTACACACTATTGTGATAGCAACCACTAATGCAAATTGATTGTAATAAAATTTTAGGGTCAGAGAGTTCATCCTATTTTTGTCAATCCTTCAGCTCCTAATTACACAACCATGTCAAGTCAGAAAGTTTGTAATTAGTAAAGAAATAGTAAATATAGTACATGTAAATATTTGTTCCTTATATTAATAATCTTAAAATTCAGATTGGATAATGAACAGGTGGATGTTGGATATTTGACATCAAGATCTATTGGTGGGAGTGGTCATACAACTTTCATTAAGGTAAGCTTGACTATTTTTAATCATTATGTTTGTAAATAATGTTAGGTATATTTTGGTAAAATATCTTTTATTATTTTTGGTTGATGACATCAATTTAGACTCCTCTCAATATTCATGACACAATGGATGTGGGAATTGTTGCGATAGTTTTATCTTTGATTCCTTTGATAGAGGTATGAGTTAGATTAGTAAATTTCATATTATATTTCTTATTTTATCCCATGTCTATTAGAGTAAATTTGAATGATATTCATATGTACTCTAATTTGTTTCTTGATGATTGTCACAAGAGGTCAACCCTCTAGATCATGCACTTGACCCTCAAATGGATGAAGAGAAGTAATGATTAATTGAGATTGATTATTAGATGGTAATAAGTAATTATTCCCATCTATGTCATTGTATAATTCATTCTTAATATTAACATATGTATATTTGTTTATTATATTAGGTGGGCCTCCAAAAAATTTAGAGAGGAGGTCAAGTTAGCAAGTTTGAAATAAAAAAATCATCACTTGTCTCTCCATCTACTCAGCAGTCAAAAGGTTGTTGAATCTTGCATTCCAATGGAGAGGACTGATTAAATTATGAATTTTTTCTATGCCTATATGGCTTTAGATTGTACATGTATTTTTTTATTGACATGTGACATTGTACACCTATATGGCTTTGAATTGTAAGCTTATATGGATTT
Source organism: Sequoia sempervirens (assembly GCA_007258455.2). Classification (NCBI taxonomy): domain Eukaryota; kingdom Viridiplantae; phylum Streptophyta; class Pinopsida; order Cupressales; family Cupressaceae; genus Sequoia; species Sequoia sempervirens. The sequence goes on from VDFB02382957.1 coordinate 23,476, forward strand.
CTTGTACATATAATATAGTTTTAATGACATATACTATTGTATACCTATATGGATTTGTAGTTAATACATTTACTTTATTGATGTTGTATATTTGTTATAAATGACTATTATATGATACACATTTGATTCCTTTCAATTTTAATTAGCTATAAATATGTCATCCTAGTGTCTAATTTGAGAGTTATAACATGAATGTTAAAAAATTCCAACCTTACCTTGTTTCAAGAATTCATGATTTGCCCCTTGGTTCAATTGATCTTTTGGTTTCTCTTAGGTATTCATGTGCGATTTCATTTGTCCATGATTTATCTTCTTATATGTCTAGATTATTTTGAATCTTGAGTGGTTTGGTAGTCCTTTAGTGTATTCCTAGTTCTAAACATGGTCATACACGTTCATGTTTTATGAGTACATTTTATGCTTACAAAAGGTGTGTGTCTACTATGTGTTTGGTATTTTTCATGATCATGGTATCTTAATATAGTTTGATATTTTTCCTAATTTATAACTAACTTAGATGAGTACTCTTGGGTTTGGCGTCCTTTGGTCTTCATTATTTTATGGTGAAGAGGGTCTTACTACATCATTAAAAGTTTTCTTTGATATGTGCATTCTTATTTTTCCTTCAAAACATATTTGGAGTGGTGTTAAAGTTGATTAAAGAGGATTAAATAAGATATATTTCAATTTAAACTTTTATTAGAGATCCTTTTTCAATTTAAGTAAGCTTCTATAACCCCCTCTTAAATGTCCTAAACTCTCTCTTTACTATTATCAACCCTCTACACTTTCCTAAGCCCTTAGAAACCTTCTAAACCTTCATAAAACCCTTAAAATAGTTCAAAATTATTTAGACATCTAAAATTTTAATTTTTATGAGAGGGAAGGAGTTAAAGAAAGATAGGTTTAAAATTAAAGATTGTGCATCCTTTAGTCTCCACCATAGGATGTGCATTTACTTATATACAATTTATGATCCAATTGGTCATTACCCTTAGCCTTAAATTTGATGGTCCACTCACTCTTCATATAAAACCATAATTTGCATTTCATTTATTTCCAACTGTCTTTTATGATTTAGGAACCTTAAAATAGTTATAGTTGTAAAAATTTAATGACAATCCTCCTTAATGTTGGGCCCACACATTTTGTGTATGCGCAAGAGTCTCTTAACAATTGTAGGAAGCATATAAAGTATAATTTATATATGATAGAGCTAACAATAATTGAGAGAAATTTTTAATTTATTAGTTTTTACCCCTATGTTTGGATTTTTTTCCTTATTTTGGGCCTAGATGTAATGGTACCCCTACACGTAGAACTATTTTTAATATTTATATGCAATTTTATGATACATTTCAACTAGATTTTTTAAAAATCAAGATTAAAATCAGATCTATAAGGATTTTTCTTCCCATCATAAGTAAAGGCTTAGATTTCTTTTTATTTGCATGAGATTAATGATTGGAGTTTAATTAGGAAATATCTAAATTATATTTTCTCCTTTATCTTTGTAGGTTGATTGGTACCAACTAAGAAGAGTGTTATATTTTTAGATTTCATTAGTATATTAAATTAAAGAAATATGAGCAATTGATTATGAAGCAAAAAAAAATCACTTACAAATTAGGGTCTTAGTTAGTTATAAATGATATCTCCCAAAATTATTGAGGATAATTTAATGGGTAAGAAGAGGTTCCCATTAATTAAATAATATTTACTAAGCTTCAAGGGATAGTTATTGACTCTAGAATATTTCTAGGATAGTAAAGAATAATTTTCAAATATCATAGGGTTATTATGAGGAGCAAGCATATTATCCCTAAAATCATGCTAGTAGTTATAACATGTTATGTCAAGAAAATTGATAGCTAAAACAATAATTTCACATCCATGTGGACATTATGATAGCATGCCAAAACCTGGACATAGTCATAAGCACTCAAGGATAATATCAAATAAGAGGTGAGTAGTGGTGCCATGGAAACAAGGAGGCGGTTCATCATAATAGTGTCATCAAAATCTCCCTAAATTATTTTCATGTGGATCATGTTTCATCAAGGATACATCAATAGAGGCAAGAGTTCCCAGTATGAATAAAATTCTACATCATATGGTTATTATTAATTTCATAGAAGATAAATGGATAGTTATAGAGGGAAAGGTGGATAACCATTGTGAATAAGAGGTGTGTGTGTGTGTAATTAAAATTCTCACATTACCCTCTTAAGGACATTTCCAAAAGGAAGGTTGTCATCTAACATATATTTTCTAGACATAGCCTAAGAGGATTTTCATAGTCTTGAATGGATTTCCCTAAGTAGAAAAAGTATTTCTATGTCTTAAATAAAAAAATTTCCTATCCTAAGGCTATCATAAGATTTCTAGTGCCCTGAAGATCATTAATGACCACTCTAGAGTCAAAATCATTGTTATTTACATGAGGATAGTCACTCCCTATTTCAATACTTTTCATGCATGAAAAAAGACAAACCTACTATTCTCCTAAAACATCATGAGTCAGTATTGAAGTCACAAAAGAAAATCATACCATAAACTTGCATTAGTAGGTCATGGACATTGAAAAAAAAAAGTCGCATTCTATAATCAAAAGGCCTATTCTAGTGAAAAACACTGACATTTATAAGGTTTCTATTGGTATATGAGAGGGAAATATATAGGGACCCACTATTCACTTGTAGGTTTAGATAGAACATTTATAGGTGTCATGAACTTTGAAGACTACTCTACCATAGTTTAGCAATATTTTTTCTCAGGGTTATTAAGAGACCGCCTTCGAATAATGTAGCCTAAAATTATTGGGATACCATGGGAAAAAATGAGACCTCTAATAGAATTAACCTACCCACCCCAACATGTTGGCATAGTTAGTTCAACCCCAAAATACAAGGAATATGAATATGTTTATTAGCATGTTTACGTTTCTCTCTAATTATGCATTTTGGTAAGAAATAATTCATTATTAGCATGGTCAAATAGTGTTGATTTGACCAAAACAAAGATATAATAATATAAAGAGACCACCTTCAAATAATGTAGCCTACAATTATTGGGAGACCATGGGAAAAAATGAGGCCTCTAATAGAATTAACCTACCCACCCCAACATGTTGGCATAGTCAGTTCAACCCCACGATACAAGGAATATGAATATATTTATTGGCATGTTTACATTGCTCTCAAATTATGCATTTTGGTAAGAAATAATTCATTACTGGCATGGTCAAATAATGTTGATTTGACCAAAAAAAAAAAATAATAATATAAAGGGAACCACCTTCGAATAATGTAGCCTAAAATTATTGGGAGAGCATGGGAAAAAAATGAGGCCTCTAATAGAATTAACCTACCCACCCCAACATGTTGGCATAGTCAGTTCAACCCCACGATACAAGGAATATGAATATATTTATTGGCATGTTTACATTGCTCTCAAATTATGCATTTTGGTAAGAAATAATTCATTACTGGCATTGTCAAATAATGTTGATTTGACCAAAACAAAGATATAATAATATAAAGGGAACCAACATCCACCTATAGTTTCTAATGGAAGATTTTTAGGTGCCACAAAATCTGAGAAATATTATGTCATGGTTTTCCAGGTTCTTGGTCTCATGGCTTTTAAAAGACTGCATTTGAATAATGTATCTTAGAAGGATTGGGAGACCTAAATAATGAACAGAGGCCTCCAATAGAATTCACTTGCCCACCCCAATATTTTGGAATAGTTATTTTTTCCCACAATGCATAAAATACAAATATGCTTGTTACCATGGTTACACTATTCTCAAATGATAGTTTTGCAATTCATTCATTCTTGGCATCGTCAAACACTATCAAGTTGACCAAAATCAAGATATATTAATGTGGAGGACCCTATATCTACATGTAGATCTAGATGGGACATTTTTAGGTGTTAATATCTCTAAGAACTACTCCATCATAGTTTAGAATTTTTTTCTCTTGAGGTTCTTAAGAGCGCACCAAAATAACATAGCTTGGAAGGATTGAGAGACTAGGGAAAAACCAAGGCCTCTGGTAGTATTTGTTGGAGTAGAAAATAATGAATGCAATATTCAAATATCATAAAATGAATCAAGCATAATAATGCAAAAGCCAATAACTTGAGTGTGTAAATACAATGATCACTCCTTGTTATATAGGACAAGGAGGAAGTAGGAAGGTGAAACAAAAATAATAACTAACCCTCCAAGAGATGTGACACATGTAGAACACTTGGGACAAGTGTGAAGGGCATGTGCCAAGTGTCTATGAGGTGAGACAACTAAACCACTAAGTGAACTTAAGCTAGTGTGAATAGAACTACTAGGTGTAGGACTAGATAAATGATAACTAGATGCATAAAGACACATTTCACACTAACACCACCCTTAAGTGATACTTAGGGAGTAATTCAGTAAAATATGAGTCCCAAAAATAAGGCTTTATGAGGTACTCATGTAAAAAATAAAGTCTCTCCAAAACAGAGTAAAGCAAAAAATCCAGTGGTAAAAAACTCCTCTCTTAAAAAGAAAACTATACACAAACGAAGGTTGACTCAATACCCCCCAAGGAAAATGTTGTGCCACCGAAGCACACACATGCAAGACCGAATGAGACCCTCTGCTGTGCTTAAGTCCATTTTATGCGTTCCACCGTTTTGTGTGCCCCATTTTGGTTTCCTTGATGGTCAGTGATACCTGAAGTCCCATTTAAATTGACCATGTTTTTCCACTAATCTTCGTACAGGGGCTTTCTTTGCGATTTCTTACGCTTAGCGGCTTTGGAGCCTGCCGGACGGAGCCCTCTAGGTTTTACGCTGGTGGATTTCCATCCCATAACGGCGAAAACACGATGACTTTCCACCCCTCTGAGCCCGAACCATCAGCCATCCTTTAGCCTTCTGGGTCCCAAACTCTGGAGTTTCGTCCCCGAAATTCCATTTCTAGCCAGCTGTTTCAAACAACGAACCCCTGACAGCTTTTTGGGCCTGAACTTCTAGGGGCCCCAAAATTGACCTAAACGACCTCAAATTT
>VDFB02382958.1:0-81404 GCA_007258455.2 Sequoia sempervirens
AGTTACATTGTGGGCCCATAACCCACAATCCCAGGATCATTCTCGCCTTTCAAACTCTGGAATAAATTGATATTCTTTAAATGAATCAGGTGAAATAAACAATACTTTTCTAAGATATGAAAATAAATTTAGGACCAAACATGGGGATATGTCAAAGAGGAGTGATAGCCTCCAATTGATTTGGAAGGTGGGATAAGAATTGGATACTAGGGTAAAATTCTTCTATTGCTTGATAGGGATACTAAACTATTGTACATTTTTATTGATTTACTTGAGCAGTATATAGACAAAACATACTTAAAAGGTTATAACATGCAAGTCAATGATAAGAGAATATATGTCAGAAGATGTTTTAGGCTATTTGGCAATACATCCTCATTAGAAGCAAACTCACCTCAAAACACTTGGTTTAAATATTTATGTGAAATAAAACTGGCAATTAATTGTTTAGAGAGAAAGGATACAACATGTAGTAAAGAACACTGTGATGAACCCTATTGGTTCAACTTCAACCCCTGATGCTTAAACTGATTTTTTTGTGTTTTGTTGTTTTGTATTGTTTTTGATGGTTTTGTGCAATAAGATGAATGGTGCGATTTTGCAATAAATGCTTCTAAAAATCTTAATAAATACAGGAAAGTAAATACGGAAGCAAATAAACTCCTAAATCAGTAGCACATGAATTTATTATTCTTTCTAGACGATTACAATGATGAATCTCAAACATGCAGACTAAAAGGCAAAGCAATATTTAATATTTGAAAACTTGATGCAGCCGCCTGGCATGATGACAAAAGGTACGACCCACATAAAATAACTGATCTCCCTCTGTGAAAATGATGCAGGACCTCCAAAAGATCAAGGTGCCATCTCTAAAAGCAGGATCCAACAAAAAGGCAAGGCATCCAAGCTTGTAGAAGTAGTACGGCCTTTCAGCTGTGAAGTTCGGCCCTAAACCAGCAATAAATAAATCCGTACCATATTGGGAAATGTGCCAGATAAACAACCTCTGTGTTGGATTCTCTCCTGGAAGAAAATTGATACAACTGTTGACTAAAACCCCAACTGAAATCCCACAAATATGCTCTGTAATAACTTATGAATGAAGCTATTCAACTGACAGGCAATAAATCAGCTAATATTTCACAGCCTCTGAACTGCAATACACTAAAGATGGTTTGTTCTCCAATGCAGAAGAAAACTAAAACCCTTGGCTTTGTTCTCTGAAGAAGGAACTGGCTAAAATCGATTCTCATTTCATAATGATCAATTTTCTTCAAAAGAAACTTATATCTTCTCAATTAGGTCGATTTCCCTCAAAAAGCACTATTTTAAATAATCCTTGAATTTCACTTTTAATTTTTCAATAGTCTGGGCGCCCATTTAATTATAATAATTAATTGAGAAATGGCCCCTTCTTCATGATGGTCGACCCCTTCATTAAGTCACTTAAGTTATAATATTAATTTACTTTATAACTTTATAACATAAGCTTCAATTAAATTAATATTTATTTTGGCAAATAAATATTAATATCTCCCTCAATATAAGTCCAAGTGACAAGCCGTCTGAAGCCGGATGATAAGTGACTGAATCTGCATATGACCAGACCATACTGCTAAAAATAGCAGGGGTGCTCCACTGAGTGTCTCTACTTACTAAAAATAGTAAGTCAAGCAAATGATGTCCAAAAGACCCCGAACGAAAGCCAAACTGAATAGTTTTGACAACTGAAGCCAAGCCATGCCTCAACAAGACCCTCTATCCTCCATATTAGCCTACGAGGGCCACATAATAGGCTAATCTCAAGTACTGAGAGATGTCAACTGGAAGGGGACATTGCAGCCCGCCCCTCCTGAAATTGCTTGTCCTCAAGCAATCTCAACTCAGGATGCTGCAAAAATCTCCTCACTTTCCTTAATGAAATCCCTCCACTAGCAAATCTTCCACTTCACTGTATATTCCCTCGATAGTCCTCCTCAAGGTGAGTCGCTCTCCCTATACTCCATGGTGATAGACTCGTGTACTCAAACCAACTTTCCCTCATCATCTAAGGAGGCACATCACAAGGTACCACACGATGTCCGAACGCTTCTCTGATATGCGATACATGAAAACATTGTGGACCTTTACTATCCGCCGGCAGCTCTAGCTCATAAGCCACCTCTCCCACACACCTTACAATCCTGAAAGGACTGTAGTACCGTGGCTTGAGCTTATCTGATCCACTCTTCCTGAGAGTAGACTATCGATAGGGCTGCAGCATGAGATATACCATGTCTCCCACCTCAAAAGATCTCTCGGTCCTCTTCTGATCTACATACTACCTCTGTTGATTATGTGCCTTAGTAATATTTTCCTTGAGAGCCCTCATAATGTCCTGGCTCTCCTACAATAAGTCTCCCGCACTAAGCACTCTACTGTCACTTAGTAGCAAATCAAGAAAACTAGGCGCCTCATACCCATACAATGCCATGAATGGGGATATCTGAATGGTCATGTGGTAGGTGGTATTGTAACAATACTCACATAAGTATATCCACTTGACCCATGTCTTTTGCTGCCCTGCAATTTAATTCCTAAGGTAGCCTTCCACCCATTTGTTCACTATCTTCGTCTAACCATCAGTTTGCGGGTGGTAACTGGTGCTCGGTGTAAGCTTAATCCCACAAAGTCTAAACACCTCTTGCCAAAAGTGACTTAGGAACCGACTATCCCTGTCACTAACTATGCTCTAAGGTAATTTTGTCGCTAACTATGCTCCGAGGCAACCCATGTAATCTGAAAACCTCACAGAAAAATACCTTTGCTACCTGTGTAGCTGTGTAAGTAGTGGTGATTGAAAAGAAGTGGGCATACTTCGTCAGCCGATCCACAACTACATATATGCAATCCCGTCCTTGGGCTTTAGGAAAGCCCGTAATAAAATCCATCGACAGGCATTCCCACTTCCTGTCAAGAATCGGAAGTGGTTGCAACAACCCTGCCGGATACGTGTTCTCCTGCTTGTTCTGCTGACAAACAGGGCACTCACGCACATACTGAAGAACATCTACCTTAAGACCCTTCCATGTAAATCTCTCCTAACCGGTGAGTATGTCTTAAAGCACCAGATGCCCCGCTGTAGGTACATCATGGAAAAATACCTCATGTAATCTAAAACTCCTCACTAAAAATACCTCCGCTACTCCATGGGAAATGCGGTAAGTCGTGGTGATCGGAAAGAAGTGGGCATACTTCGTAAGCCGATCCACAACCACGTATATGCAATCACGCCCCTGGGCTTTAGGCAAGCCCGTGATAAAATCCATCGACAGGCATTCCCACTTCCTGTCAGGAATCGGAAGTGGCTGCAACAATCCTGCCGGATATGTGTTCTCCTGCTTGTTTTGCTGACAAACAGGGCACTCACGCACATACTGAAGAACTTCTGCCTTAAGACCCTTCCATGTAAATCCTCCTAACCTCAGGAGTATGTCTTAGCACTGGATGCCCTCGCTATAGGTACATCATGGAAAGCTCGCAGAATGGTGTTCTTCATCTCTGATCCTAGGATCAAGAAAATCCTATTCTTGTAAATGATCAAATCATTTACAAGTGTGTACCTGGTGTCCACAATAGATCCCTCAACAATACCAGATGCCCATGTATCCTTGGCATACTCTGCCACAATCAAGTGCCTCCAATCCTCTGCAATCTGTACCATAGAACTCAGATGAGGCCGACATGAAAGCGTCAGCAACAACATTCTGTGTACCTTTGATATAGGTGATGTCAAAGTCATATGCCTGTAACTTACTCACCCACTTTTGCTGACGGTCATTCAAATCCTGCTGTCCTAGGAAATGCCTCAAGCTATTATGATCAGTTTTAATACAAAACTTACTGCCCACTAAGTATTGCCTGAATTTGGCCAAAGCATGCATTATGGCCAGCATTTCCTTATCATATATACTGTAAACCCTCTCTGGTACTCTGAGCTTCCTGCTCTCATAAACAATCGGGTGCTTGTCTTGCATAAGCACCGATCCAATGCCCTCACCAGAAGCATCACACTGAAGCTCAAAAGGCTTCGTAAAATCTGGCAGTGCCAACACTAGACATGTAGTCATAAGCTCCTTGAACCTCACAAAACACTCCTGTGCCTCAGGAGTCCAAATGAATGCACCTTTTTTCAACAAATCCGTCATAGGTGCTGCATGGCATGAATATCCACTGACAAATCTGCGATAGAAACCACATAACCCAAGGAATCCTCGCAGCTGTGTAAGGTTCGCTGGAGTAGGCCAATCTATGATAGCACGGATCTTCTCAGGATCCATCCGCACTCCCTCTGCACTGATAATATGGCCTAAGTATAACAACTCAGTCATCCCTAAATCACACTTGGATTCCTTGGCATACAAGGACTCCCTATCCAAAATGCTGAGTACTGTATCTAAATGAGCCAAGTGCTCCTGCCATGTCCTGCTGTAGACCAAAATATCATCGAAGAAGACAAGTACATATCTCCTCAAATGTGAGTGGAAGACCCTATTCATGGTGGACTGGAATGTCGCTGGAGCGTTGGTTAGCCCAAATGGCATAACCACAAACTCAAAGTGTCCACAATGACAGCGAAAAGCGGTCTTCTCAACATCCTGCTCACGAACTCTAATCTGATGATATCCCGATCTCAAGTCTATCTTCGAGAAGTAACAGGCTCCATAGAGCTCATCAATAAGCTCATCTATATGGGGTATGGGATATCTGTTCTTAATAGTCCTCTTATTCAGGACTCTGTAATCTATGCACATACGAAGTGTACCATCTTTCTTCTTCACTAGAACAACTGAAGAAGCAAATGGTGACTTACTTAGTCGAATGTGACCCATAGCAAGCAGCTCCTTGATAGTCTTCTCTATCTCATCCTTAAGCCGCTTTGGGTGCCGGTAAGGAGTAATCATGATGGGCTTGGCGCCCTCCTCAAGCTCTATGATGTGCTCAATACCTCTGTCTGGAGGCCTCCCTGGTGGAATGTCACTGAAAACTTTCCCATGCTTAACTCTCAACTGCTGAATGTCAGGATGATATTCGGTCTTATGCTGTCCCTCCTGTGTAGGCGTCAAAGTGCACTCGACGGCCCACTCAACCATGTCATGACGCATAAGTCTCTCCATTCGTCGGAAGGAAATAGTCCTGACGTTATTGTCTCGGATGGCCTTTAGTATATGAGTCTTCCCATCCACCTTGAACCGGATCTCCATGTCTTTGAGACGAAGTGTAACTTCCTCAAGAGAATGAAGCCACTTCATGCCCAAAACTAAATCAATATCGCCCATATTTACTACATAATAATCAGCCTTGAATTCATAATTATTCAGGCGCAACGGAAGATCCTTAATCATACGGTCACACTTGAGAGTGTAACCATCAGCCACCTTAACCCGAATGCCCTCAAACTCTTCGGTTATGAGCCTACGTCTCTCCACAAATCTGGCATTAATAAAATTATGGGTGGCACCTGTGTCTAAAAGGGTGATAACCTTTTGACCAGCCAAAACTCCACGCAGTCTGAAAGATCCTTCCTGCTGTATGCTAGACAACTGTGCCTCCTGGAACTGGATCTCTGACTCTGCCTCCACCTTAGGCTCTGAAGCCTCTGACTCTGACTCCTCAAAACTCTCCTGCTGTCCGGAATTTTCAGATTCCGAATCCTCATAATAAGCCCACATAACTCTATTGGCCTTACCCTTAGGCCGCAAAGGACAATCATGGTTAGCATCATAGGGACCCTTGCAGTAGAAGCAAAGCTTCTTCCTGCGCAAATCATTAAGAGTCTCACGATCCAAGGGTGTTGCTGATTTTCCCTTTGAATCACTCCTAAAATCAGATTTCTCCTTATTTCTATTGAATCCCTTGTTGTCCTTAAAGGAAGAAGTATTTTTGGAATTGAACTTGCTAGATGGAGCTGCAAGTTCCATGCTGCGTGCCTTCTTCATCGCTTCCTGTAGTGAGAGAGGATCAAATGCTTTGATCCATCCTCTCATTGGCTCCAACAGTCCCTCCACGAAGAGTACAACTAGACGCCTCTCTGATATGTTAGGAACTATCACTAATAACCGTTGGAAGTCTCCTATGTAAGCCTCCAAGCTACCAACCTGTCTCAACTAAGCCAAATCTCTGAAGTAAGTCTCAGGATCGTTCTTGTCAAACCATTCCACCAATCTATCCACGAACTCCTGGTAAGTGGTGATATGGTCATGCTGAAGTGTCACCATCCCATGATGCCACCAGTCATAAGCTGCCCCCTCAAGATGCAAAGTAGCATATCTAATAGCATCCTCCTCCGCCATGGGACGCAATGTAAGGAAGGTATCCAACTTACTGATCCAAGTCTGGGCTGTAACCTTACCGCTGCCATCAAACATAGCTAAAGAGAGCTTGTTTGTGGCGTGCTTCAGGTCACTGTTCTGATGCCTAGGCCTCCTATCCGGCCTGTTCCTGTAATGCTCTCGCCTCTATGTGATAAACCTGTCAAAAGTAATTCTCTCTCTGACCTCTGGGGTCAATAACTCCCACTCATCGTTTGCTGCCATAAGAATATCGGTGAACACTTCCTCAAGAAGTTCCTCATCCACAATAGCCCCATCGGGGCTCTTATCTCTCACAAAGGTCGGTGGGTAGGCCTATCTCTTTGACTGTCAGGTAAAGAAGCAGTCCACAGGTATCTCCAGGTAGACACGCATCACTCTGTCTTCATCACGGCGTGGTGACTGATCTCAGCCTTAATCTGCAATAACCGTGGTCAAGCTGTCGTAATACATCCAGCTACCTCACTGGCGGCACATTAAAGTAAATCTCTAAAGAATTACGCCGACCTGCATCTTCATCGAAGGAGGATCTGCGAGGAATCTCTATTACGTCGACCGTTACCCATTTGCATGTTCGAATTCCTATTCCCGTCAAACAAAGCTCTCTTGCGAGTATAATATACGGGAGTCCCTCCTGTGGCTACATATGAATCCCAAACTCGGGATGGCGAGTTGTACCTCGATACCCTTTGTAGGAACTCGTTTTCTCTCAATTGCGGGAACTGATTGTTTTTGCTTGTTTCCTTTGTTTTTGATCTTTTTTTGTGGTTTTTGCTAATAAAGAGAATGGTACGATTTTGAAAGAAAATGCTTCTAAAATCCTTAATAAATATTGAAGCAGATAGACTTCTGAATCGATAGCACATGGATTTATTATTCTTTCTAGATGATTACAATGATGAATCTCTAATATGTAGACAAAAAGGCAAAGCAAAATGTAATATTTAAAAACCTGATTGCAACCGCCTGTAGGAAGCATGAAATGGTACGGCCAATCCCAAAGACAGTCTTTCCCCAACAAATTTGAATTGCAGATGCTACTAGAGACCTAGGCGCCCAAGCTGGAGAAGTTAGAATGCAAAAAGGCAAGGCGATTTTCCTGTGATGAGAAGTACCACCTTGCTGCTGTAAAAGGTACAGCCTGTACCAGCAACTATGAAGTTCGTACCACTTTGGAAAATGTACCAGATGCAGCATTAACCCAGCCGCTCAAGATATCACCTTTCCCCTAACGAATACTGAGTCAAACCCTGACGAATAACTTCACAATAAGCTCTATAATAACTTTTGAATGAAGCTATTCCACTGACAGGCAATAAATTAGCTGATATTTCACAACCTCTTAACTACAAAACACTAAAGATGGCTCGTTCTCCAATGTGATAGAAAACTAAAACCCTTGGTTTCATTCTCTGTAGAAGAAATTGGCTAAAATCGATTCTCATATGCATAATGATGAATTTCTTCAAAGAAAACCTTATATCTCCTCAAGCAAGTCGATTTCCTTCAAAAAGCATCATTTAAATAAACTTTGAATTTCACATTTAATTTTCCAATAGTTTGGGCGCCCAATTAATTATAATAATTAATTGAAATATGGCCCCTTCTTCATGATGGTCGACCCCTTCATTAAGTCACTTAAGTTATAACATAAATTTACATTATAACTTAATAATATAAGCTTCAATTAAATTAATATTTATTTTGGCAAATAAATATTAATATCTCTCTCAATATAAGTCCAAATGACAAGTCTGAAGCTGGGTGCTAAGTGACTGAATCTGCATATGACCAGACCATACTGCTAAAAATAGCAGGGGTGCTCCACTGAGTGTCTCCACTTACTAAAAATAGTAAGTCAAGCAAATGAAGTCCAGAAGACCCCGAGCGAAAGCCAAACTGAATAATTCTGACAACTAAATCCAAGCCATGCCTCAACAAGACCCTCTATCCTCCATATTAGCCTACGAGGGCCACATAATAGGCTAATCTCAAGTACTGAGAGATGTCAACTGGAACTAGATACTGAGAGAGTGTTAATGTGATAGAATGAGAAAACTACAAAATAATGATAGATTGAATAAAAAAAAAAAAAAAAACCAAAGATTTAAGAAAAAAATAAATAGATACAAAATAAGAAATTAATTTAATATAAAATACATGAATGAAAAAAAGTAACATAGAGAAAAAGATAAGTAATATTAAAAGTGTAGGCAAAAAAAAGAACGGTATATAGATAAGGAATGAGACAAATTTATAGAAAAACTAACAATAGAAAGTAGAGATATAAAAGGAAACAAAGAAGGGAGAAATAATAAAGCAAGCATGAGACAAAGAGAAGAAAAAAAAGGGAATGAGTAAATGAAACTGAGAACAAATAAAAAATCACTAGATAAAGAATAGTTAGTGAAAGGGAAAAGCAATAGGATGAATGAAAGTTTTAAGAGAAACAATAAATCGTAGAAAAGAAAAGAGGAATAAAAAGGAGAGAGTGGGAGAGTGAAATAAAAATAAAAAAAGAAAAAAAGAAAAAAAGAAATTGAGAAAGGGACATTAAAATAAATAATGGTAAGCATGTAATCTTATCAATGGCTACAATTCTATATTAATGGACTTAATGACCAAATTAAGCATGATGTTTATTTGTTGGAACTTTCTACAATTAGGAAAGCTATGCAACAAGCATTGCATATTGAGCAAAGAAATTTTGACACAAAAGATCCATGCAAGGTAAAACCAAAAGGTGGGGAGATAGAAATGTGACTAGTCATGTTGAAAAAAAGTGGAAAACTTCTTTAACCCACGATAAATTACTAAAGTCTCTCCTCAACACGAGGCAATGAAAAGTGAAAAAGGTCTATGTTGGAATTGTGATAGCAAATAGTTTAGAGGTCAAAAGTGTGTTAATAGTAAGAAAAGACTAATGATTAGAAGAAGAGGAAGAAGTAGCTATACTATAAAAGAACCAAATGTGAAACTTGATCATACAAATTTTGAGGATGAAAGCCCTACTATCTCCCTACATGCATTATGGGATAGGCATACCACAAACACTTAAAGTGATTGGTTACATAAAAAATTGAAATGTGATAGTGTTGGTTGATATAGGTAGTGCACACAACTTCATTGATAGAAGATTGGATAATGAACTCAATTTTTTGTGTATCTAATCTCTAATTTTTAAGTCATGATAGCTGATGTAAAACAATTCTACTGTAGTTATAAATCACATCATATAAAACTATCAACTAGATTCAAAAGTGTTTGTCATTCCGGTTGGTAAAGAAAGTGTAGTTTTGGGTGTACAATGGCTTAAACAATTACGAATATTGTCCTTTAATTTTTGGGACCTATTGATGGTTTTCAATACAAATTGACAAAAGTATAAACTTGTAGGAAAGCAATCACCACCAAGCCAAAAATAAGTTTTCATAGGATGGATAAATTATTTAAGAAAGGATCTAATGGCATATTGTGATGCAGATGGAAAGGAATTTGCAGAAAAAGTACAATGATCAGTGACTTGTTTGACAAATTGTCTCTTTCTAGTAGCCCTGGTTTATGACAAATTAGATGGGACAACAATTTTTGTGGAGGTTCTTAGGAATATAAACACACTTTCAGATACCCTTTATGGAGATACAACTCCTCCTACAATGTATGCTCCAAAATGAAACAAAAGGCCTTCAAAACGAACTATTATCAATCCCAATTAGCCCTCCAAGTTGCTAAAACTAAGTTTTTTAGAAATAATGACCTCACACATGCCAAAATGGTACAAAAACTATTTGAACACTTAAATAATGTTACCAAATACCTACATACCAAATTTTATCAATTGGGTAGGCATATGTCTCCCAAAACTCAAATTTCTTGCTTAAAACCCTAGGCGGGATTTTGATAGGGTAGCGAGTGAAAAGAAATCATTTCTAATTAATATATCCACTTTCAAGACCTCAAACTAAATGCATTAGGTCTGTATAAACCCTTAACAACTCTAGAAACAAGAAAAACAAACAAAGAACTCAAAAATATACTTATTTTGTAAAAATGGAGGTCTAAAACACTAGTAACACCCTGCCAACATACCTGCAAACAAAAACTTCATTCCATTTCTTTCTAGAATGACATCCAACTCATTTTTCCATGTTTTTCAAAGTTAAACATCACCCTAACTACTTACCTCATCTCATCCAAACCCAAGTTAGAAATTAATCATTCCAAAACCCCCAATTAGGTACTTGGGGTTGAGTAAAAACACCAAAATTTGAATTTTATGACTAATTATTTGTCCAAACTTAAATAAAATCCTCCTAACATATGATTAAACACCTAAAACAATATTCTAATACAAATCTATAACAATAGAAAATGAAGCTCCTACATCATACTCCCAAGGAGCAAAAGGTTAGCTCATGAGCTCCTGCTCATGAGGTCTTCAAGGTTACTCCCATGCTTTTTGATGTCTGATTCTGTCATCCAAGTAGAATCCTCTATTGAATAACCTTTCTACTTCACTAAGTACTAGTAGCACTCTTTACCCCTTGTCCATTTAAAAACTTGCTTGTCTAGAATAGCTTCTAGTTCTTCCTTGTTGGCTTTTGGCAATTGGTTTTCCCATTTCATAATTGATATTTCCTTGCTCTCAGCTATGTCACCTTCATCATCACCTTCTTTGTATGAATACAAGCCTGCAACATTAAATATAGGAGAGATTCCAACACCACTTGGCAATTCTATCTCATAAGCATTGTTAGAAAACTTTCTTAAAATATTACAAGGACCAATTTTCTTCATTTTCAGTTTGTTATACTCACCTTTTGGAAACCTGTCCTTCCTCAAATGAGCTAATACCATGTCTCCAATCTGAATATTAACCTCTCTCCTCTTGAGGTCTGCATGTTTCTTGTATTTACTCACACTTGCCTCTAATTGTTTCTTGACCTGTTCATGTACTTCTTGCTTAGCAATGGAAAACTCCTCTCCCTCAGCACTTCTTTTCTCCATTTTTCCTAAATCTCTCTACTCAAAAACACCTCTGGGATGTGAACCATAGACTATTTGAAAAGGACTCATACCTGTACTCCTATTAGGTGAATCATTGTAAGCAAATTCTGCTTGTGGTAAGATAAGATCCCATTGTTTTGGATTGTTCTTTGTTAAGCACCTTAGTAGATTACTAAAAGTCATGTTGACCACCTCTATTTGTCCATCACTTTGAGGGTGGTATGCTGAACTGAAATTTAAATTAGTGCCCAACTTTTTCCACAAAGTCCTCCAAAAGTGTTCCACAAATTTAGTATCTCTATCTAATATAATGCTTAGTGGAATCCCGTGTAATCTAACCACTTTTTTGAAGAACAAATCAGCAATATGAGTAGTATCACTTGTGGTCTTGCACATAGAAGCATAAATCTGCAAAAAATCTCGATTAATTGCGATTTTTAAAAAATCTGCAGGCTGGACAATTTTTTCCCTGATTTTTTGAAAAAATCGTTGACCTTTTGGTCAACCATTTTTTCTTGTTTCAAACTGCAAAATCGCCAAAAAAATGCGTTTAAAACCTGCAAAAAAAGTGAATAAAATCACACTAATTTTTGCATGAAAAAAAACCATGAGATCATAGCTTGTTGCTTACTATTATGCTTTGATAGATTTTTCCAAGCATCCATAGCTTGTTCGAAAGCACCTATTTTAGGCTTTTTAGCCATTGCAGCAAGGCAGTGAACTATTTGATAAAATGCTTTGGTAGACATGTATGAAAAATGTGGTAGCATAGACAAAGCGTTGAACTATTTGAAAAAATGCCTCAAAGAAATGTGGTCTCATGGTGATGGAATGCTCAAATGCCATTCCATGACCATGAGACCACATTTCTTTGAGGCTTCAAACAATTCATTGTCTTTCTATGCCTTACTATTATGCTTTGATAGATTTTTCCAAGCATCCATAGCTTGTTTGAAAGCACTGTTTTAGGCTTTTCGCCACACGCAAGGTAGTGAACTGTTTGAAAAATGCCTCAAAGAAATGTGGTCTCATGGTGATGGAATGCCATCACAAGCAAATTGCTAACAACATAGTTTGAGATGGAATCACCTAGGGAATTTTGGAAATTTCTCCCACTTCTCTTCACACCCATATAACCAATGAAAATCTATTTTCTATAATTCATGGATTAAACTCTATATTTTATTTTCTCTCAATGTCTGTATGCTATGGAAATGCCATTAAATTTTTTTAAAAAGTAGTTTCTGACTGTTTTTCTTCAATTTTTTGCCTTTTTTTGTAAATCCAATTTTTTCCCGATCTTTTCCCGATTTTTTCAAAAAATCCTGAACTTTTGGTTTGCCGATTTTTTCCCCAAACGATAAATGCTGCTATGGTCTTGCATGCTATAAAATGAGCCATTTTATAAAACCTATCTACTACAACAAAGATTGACTCATGGCCTCTTTGGGTTCTACGTAGACGCAAAACAAAATCCATACTAATGGAATCCCAAGGTCTGTTTGGGATTGGTAAAGGCTGATAAAGACCTACATTTGTACTCTTTCCCTTGGCATATTGACACACTTTGCACCTTTCTACAAACTTTCTCACATATTATTACATTTAGGCCAAAAGTAATGAGCACTTAGTTGAGCTAAAGTCTTATCTAGGCCAAAATGACCAGCAAGACTACCACAATGCTTTTCTCTAATTAAATTTTCCCTCACAGAACTCCTTGGTACACATAATTGCGATCCTTTAAAAAGAAATCCATCTTGCAATATGTATTCCATCCAAGGTTCTCTATTCCTTATAGTTGGTTGTTTACACACCTCATAGGCTTCTTGGAAATCCAAATCAGATTTGTACACTCCTTAAGAGACTCTATTCCTCCACTTGCTATCTGAATTTCTCTTATGAGTAAGGCTCTCCTACTCAAAGCATTTGCTACCTTATTGGCTTGTCCTTTTTTGTGTTTGATAACAAAAGTGAAATTTTGCAAATACTCCACCCATTTCATGTTTCTTTGACTTAATTTTGGTTGGATGGTTATGAGCTACAGTGCATGATTATCAATGAAAATAACAGACTCCTTAGGCATCAAATAATGTCTCCACTTCCTTAAGGCTTGAACCAAAGCATAAAACTCAAGATCATAAGTTGAATACTTCTTTTTTGCATCATTTAACTTCTCACTAAAGTATGCAACAGGTCTACCTTCTTGACTTAGGACAACTCCAATGGCTACCCCACTTGCATCACATTCAACATGGAAAACCTTGTTAAAATTAGGAAGTGCTAGTATAGGTTGTTCAATGATTTTGTTCTTCAAAAACTGAAAATTTCTTTCAGCAACATCAATCCAAACAAACTTTCTTTTATCCCCTCTTATAGTGTCTATGAGTGGTGCACAAATTCCACTGAAATTTTTGATAAATTTCCTATAAAAACTTTCCAAACCATGGGAAATTTTTACCTCATAAGCTGTTTTGGGAGTTGGCCAATCAGATATGGCTTTCACTTTATCCTTGTCCATCTTTAATCCATCTTGAGAAATCACAAAACCAAGGTACATTAGTTCTATCCTCATGAATAAACACTTATTAATATTAATCAACAATCTTTCTTCTTGCAATCTTTGCGTTACCATTTTAAGATGTTTGAGATGTTCTTCCATGCTTGAGCTATAGATCAATATGTCATCCAAATAAAAAATCACAAATTTACCTATGAAGGGCTTTAGAACTTCATTCATTAGTCTCATAAATGTACTTGGAGCATTGGTAAGACCAAATGACATAACAAGCCACTCATACAACCCCTCATTAGTCTTAAAGGAAGTTTTCCAATCATCTCCTTCCCTTATCCTTATTTGATGATAACCACTCTTGAGATCAATCTTAGAAAAATACTTAGATCCACACAAACAATCAAGCAAATCATCCATTCTTGGAAGAGGGAACCTATACCTGATGGTAATCTTGTTTATTGCTCTTGAATCTGTGCACATCCTCCAATCTCCTTCTTTCTTTGGCACCAATACTATTGGTACTGCACATGGGATAAGACTTTCCTTTATCAAACCTTTGTCCAATAGTTCTTGCACTTGCATTTTTATCTCCACATTTTCTTGTGGAGTCATCTTGTAGGCAGCTTTGTTTGGCAAACTTGCACTAGGTATTAAGTCAATATGATGACTAATACTCCTAATAGGTGGCAGCTCATTGGGCAGCTCATTCACCACTATATCAACATACTCTTCCAACATGTTTTGTACATCTTGAGGCAGCTCATTCAACTCAGTTGTTGTCATAACAGTTCTAGGTCTGATTACTAGTGCAAAACCCATATTTTCCTCTTTCATTGCATTAAAAAATTTCTTCTCACTCACCATCAAGACACTAGGACTAGTCACTTTTCCATCTTCTTTCAAAGACAGCAAGGTATGCTTTCTCCCATCTTTTTCAATAGTATAAGTGTTGTGTCTCCCATCATGAATATTTTTCCTATCATATTGCCAAGGCCTTCCTAATAGCACATGGCACACATCCATTGGTATTACATCACAAAGAACCTTAACTTTATAGCTTCCAATCTGAAAGTCTACCCAACATTGTTCATTTACTAACACTTGTTGTCCTTTATTGAGCCATGAAAACTTATATAGAGTTTGATGTGGAACTCTTTTCAACCCAAGCTTCTCTACCATCTCTATGCAAACTAAATTATCAATGCTACTTGAATCAATAATAATTTTGCAAAATTTACCCTGAGATTTACATGATATCTTGAACAAAGTCTTTCTTTGGGCAGGTTCTCCTTGATCAACACTCTTCTCATCAACAAAGACTCTCCAACTTCAGGTTCTTCTACATGGGATGGAGATCCTACACTTTCTTCTTCTGCTTGGACTATTTGATTTTTACCCTCACTCCTTGAGCTGCTTGCTTGAGGGTTTTTTGTACATCCCCAAAACCTATGACCTACAAACTTATTGCATTTGAATCATTTACCAGTAAATCCACTACCTCCTTGTGTGTTTCCACCTCTAGAATAAGGTCTTCTTCCTCTAAATCCACCTCTTGGATTATGTGATTGTTCTTGGAAAGGACTTGGTTCTGAATTTTCTTTTTGAAGTGAATTTCTTCCTCCTTGTTGTCCTCTACCTCTGAAATTTATGCCTCTACCCCTATTTTTTTGATTTTTTTTTCTATTCAACTTATCTTCTGCTTCTAGAGCAAACTGGTAACACTCTTCTACTGTCCCTAGGCTGATTAGCCTAATTTCATCTTGGATATTGTATCTTAACCCATTGAGATACCTGGCTATATTCTCCATGTATTCTTCCCCATGTCTAGACCTGATGGTTAATCTATAAAACTCCTCTGTATAGTTTTTAACACTCATCTCTTTTTGTTTCAGATTTTATAACTTCTTGAAGAGGTTAGTTTGATAGTCACTAGGAAGAAATTTTGCCTTAAGTTTTGCTACCATTCTATCCCAAGATTTAATTTTATGATTACCTTTCTTTCTCCTCTCATCTTGTATGAAATCTTACCAAAGAGTTGCACGGCCCTTCAATCTGGTACAAGTAAACTTCACCTTGTTTTCATCAGGAGCATTTTCATAGTCAAAATATTTGTCCAATTCTGTAACCCAATCAATAATGTTTCTCCATCTAAACTTCACATGGGTAGGATCTTGTGATGTCCATCCTGGTAAAACATTTAGTTATAATGGTTAGCCTATTATTTTACACGATCCGTAGGGTGAAGCGGATGTGTCGCGAGAGGATCATCACGATTGCACCCGGTGTTCTATAGCCCGATTAGTGGCAGTTGTTTCGGGGTTGGGCCTTAGAATCCTTGAGAGTGGTTTTGAGGAGACTTTCTAATTTTAGAAGTCGAGCAGTGAAAATTTCTTTGTTTTTGGGGCACAGTTATTTGGATAGCTTCGAGTCGACCAGTTCTTGGGTTTGATGAATTAGGGATGGAAATAAAGGGTATTTAATGATTATTGAATATTTAATATTTTGACTTTATATTAAAGTCACTTTATTAATATATTTAAATATTAATAATTAAAAGGTATATTATAAAGTATTTTTAATACTTTATAATAAAGTGATATATTTGACATAATGAATAATTATTATTCATTAATGAGACATCATTTAATTAATTATTATTTCTCCTAAGTCTAAAAGGCGAATTTAATCATTTCATTAAATGATTATTAAAAGGTGAGCTTGGGTCGAATTTTTGCAAGAGACTATATATTCACAGGAAAGATAAATCGAACCATCATGATATGTTATTCAAATTTGTCTTGTATTTGCTATGAGCATTGGAGTTTGCAAAACCTAGGGTTTCAGCAAACGAATCGATTTTGGAGAACGATACCTCTTCAGAATCTGGCATACTGAGACTGTGTAATACCAGTTGAAGATTGTCCACTTGGCTTCATTGAGAGTTCGCGGTTGAGCACATTGAGTTGATTTGAGGAAGGATATTGAGAGAACTTTCGCTGAGTTAAAGTGACCCTACTCCGGAGAGATTGTTTTATAGAGATCGGGCACCTTTCATTTTGGGCGTACTATATTCTTATTTTCTTCTTTATAAGAAGCGGTACAAATGTACCTTCAAAGGCCGTACCTCTCTTTCAGGAAGAAACACCTTCACCTTTCAGTCCTTGGTAGAGGGTTTCAGTGCGCCTTGGATATCTGGAGTCTTTGCAACGCTTTCAGAGTCCAGAGTGTCATTTATTCATTCAGCCGTACCATTCTATTTGTATTCTAGCGCCTGCAAGAAGAAATCAAGTTCCTTCGTAATAAATTAGTATTTCATTCATATGTTAATTTTTGTTATTGTAAATGCTCTGGAAATGCAATAAAATGATGCGCCTATGACTTCTGAGCAAAATCTACGCCTATTTCATGTTCTATGATTTATTTTGAATTTTTAAGCAATATTAGAGTAAATCGCAGCTCCTTGTATTTTTTCAAAAACCTATCAAAAACACAAAAAAACACAAAACTTGCAAAAATCAATATTCACAGTTGGGGTTTCGGGGTTGAGAATCACCTGGATTCTTCTGAGGATCTCTACCTTTGGCTTGGATCCTTGTCCCATAATTACCTTGAGCAATCTATCTATTCATCCATCTGCAAGCTCTTCAACCTCTTCTTCTTCTTCTTCTTCTTCTTCTTCTTCTTCTTCTTCAGGTGCTTGTGGCTTGTCCTCTATATAACTCACATCTCCTGTGATGACTCCTCTTCTCTGATGTTCCTCTACTGTTGTGAGTATAGCATCCAAACTCACTCTCAAATTCCTTATCTCTTCAAGAATGGCATCTCTCATCTGGACACCTCCTCTTCCACCTCCTCTCATTCCTCTTCTAGGTGGAATTTTGACTTCTCAATGCAACTTACCAACACAAAATCAAGTCTTTCTCTTCTCTTTCAGGTACCAAACCTGCTCTAATACCAAATTGATGCAGATGGAAAGGAATTTGCAGCAAAAGTACAATGATCGGTGACTTTTTTGATAAATTGTCTCTTTCTAGTAGCCCCGGTTTTTAACAAATCAGATGGGATAGCAATTTTTGTGAAGGTTCTTGGGAAGTTAAACACACTTTCAAATACCCTTTATGGAGATACGACTCCTTCTGTAATGACATTCTCCAAAATGAAACAAAAGGCCTTCAAAATGAGCTATTATCAGTCCCACTTAGCCCTCCAAGTTGCCAAAACTAAGTTTTTTAGAAATAATGGCCTCACACATACCAAAAGGGTACAAAAACTATTTGAACACTTAAATCATGTTACCAAAGACCTACAGACCAAATTTTATTAATTGGGTAGGCATATGTCTCCCAAAACTCAAATTTCTTACTTAAAACCCTAGGCAGGGTTTTGACAAGGTAGCGAGTGAAAAAAAAAAAATTTCTGATTGAATATCCACTTTCAAGACCTCAAACCAAATGCATTAGGTCTGTGTAAACCTTTAAAAACTCCAGAAATAAGAAAATCAAACAAAGAACTCAAAAATATACTTATTTTGCAAAAATGGAGGTCTAAAACACTAGTAACACCTTGCTAGCATACCTGCAAACAAAAACTTCATTCCATTTCTTTCCAGAACGACATTCAACTCATTTTTCCATGTTTTTCAAATTTAAACATCACCCTAACTACTTACCTCATCTCATGCAAACCCAAGTTACAAATTAATCATTCCAAAACCCCTAATTAGGTACTTGGGGTTGAGTAAAAACACCAAAATTTGAATTTTATGACTAATTATTTGTCCAAACTTAAATAAAATCCTCCTAACATATGATTAAACAACTAACACAATATTCTAATACAAATCTATAGCAATAGAAAATGATGCTATTGCATCATATTGGCTTAAAAAAATTATAAGCACAAGACGTGAATACTCAAGATCATCTAAAGTTTCAAGAGATCATTCAACACCATCAATAGGTTGTTCAAGAAACCGAAGGTCTACCTCCAATTAGCGACCATGATCATGCCATTGAATTTATACCAAGAAATATTCCTCCTAACATTAGACCTTATCACTATCCATATGAATAGAAGTTGGAAATTGAAAAATTGGTCAAGGAAATGTTGGATTCAAGCATTGTTCATCCTAGAAAATGTGCCTATTCATCTAAAGTGGTTATGATTACAAAAGAGGGATGAGTCATGTAGAATGTTCCTAGATTACAAGGAACTCAACAAGATCACTCTAAAGAAAGAAATGTATTCCTAGTATTGAAGAATTATTAGATGATTTAAATGATGCATATTTTTTACTTAGTTAGATTTGCATTTAGGTTATCATCAAATTTGACTAAAATAAGAGGATATACATGAGATTTCCTTTAGAATACATGAGAATCATTATGAACTATTATTTATGCCATTTGGTCTCACCAATCCTCAATTAACTTTCCAAAGCCTCATAAATTCAGTGTTATACATATTTCTTCATAGATTTGTGTTGATATTCTTTGATGACATCCTCATCTATAGTAAAATATGGGAAGAACATTTGCAACATGTAAAAAAGTATTACAATTATTGGAAGATAATCAACTTTATGCAAAAAAATACAAACGTGTCTTTGGATTGAAAGAAGTGGAATATTTACAACATGCAGTGTCACATGAAGGTGTTAAGGTGGATCCTAAGATATTTCAATAGTAAAAGAGTGGAAAAAACCTAAAAATATCAAAGGTTTGAGAGGATTTTTGGGTCTAAAAGGATAGTATAATTTTTGTTTTTGCAACTATGCTCACATAGTAGCACCAACAACATTGTTGAAGAAGGATTCTTTTTCATGGTCAAAACAAACTAACCAAGCATTTCATCAACTAAAATAAGCTCTTACTTCCACTCCTATGTTAGCTACCCCCCAAACTTCTCTAATAATTTGTGGTAGAATGTGATGCTTCTAGACATGCATTGGGATTGTACTAATGCAGAAGGGCATCCCTGGGCATTTGAGAGTTGGCAACTGAAAGGAAATAACTTGTTAAGGCCCACATATGAGAAATAAATGTTAGCTATAATTCATGCAATAAAATATGGCACAATATCTAATGGGAAAATTTTCAAATTCAAGACAAAGGCACAATATCTAATGGAAAAACATTTCAAACTCAAGACAAATCATGAGAATCTAAGTCTTCAAAGGAGCAACAAAAATGGATCACCAAGATGCTAAGGTATAACTTTGAAATTATTTACAATAAACACAAGAAGAATATTGCAATTGATGCCCTTTCTTGATAGGAAAAAGAGGAAGCGACATTTTGTATCATTTCTTTATTGCAACCTAAATGGGTAGAAGTTGCACAAAAAGAATGGTAACTTTATCCTCTAACAAAGAATCTCATTCAACAACTTCAACATGACTCATCTTCTTTAGATAAGCATGTTTGGAAAAAAGACTCCTTATGGTACAAAAATAGGCTCTTTTATGCAAAAATTCTTAGTTGAAAGCTAGCATATTTTGTCAAATTTGTATCTCACCAATAGAACATTTAGGATTCTTAAAGACCTATTTCCATATAAAGAAATATTTCTTTGAGAAGGTCTTTAGAGGAATGTAAGGGAATTTGTAGCCAA
This sequence comes from Sequoia sempervirens, assembly GCA_007258455.2. NCBI lineage: Eukaryota > Viridiplantae > Streptophyta > Pinopsida > Cupressales > Cupressaceae > Sequoia > Sequoia sempervirens. The sequence continues at coordinate 20,485 of VDFB02382958.1, forward strand.
ATGTTTGATATGCCAACAAAATAAAGGTTAAATGGTAAAGACCCAAGGCCTCTTACAACCATTAGGCACACTAGCACAACATTGAAGGAAATATCAATGGGATTCATAACTAGGTTGGCCAAAGTTAGATATCCTTGATGTGATTTTGTTGGTTGTGCATAGGCTCACTAAATGTGCACATATTTTAGGACTCTCTCACTTGTTTCAAGCTACTATTGTGGCATAAGTATTCATGAAAAAGGTACAGCTCCATGGTATACCAAAAATCATTGTGGGTGATTGCAACATGAAGCACAAAACTAGAACATAGCTTGTCTTACCATACACAATCAAATGGCCAAACAGAAATTGTGTTAATAAATGTTTGGAAGGATATCTTTTTCTTCCAATAAAAAAGCACAACGGTCCAAATGGCTTTCCTTGGTAGAGTGTGGTGTAGGGCCATCCAGAGCTTCATTAGGCATCATCAGGCATAATTTTGTTATTTTTAAGTTTTAAGTTATTGGTGGGCTTTGTAGTCTAATAAGGTCATTTATGACCATGTGGCAGCATATTATTTCATTTTTGGTGTGTTAAAGGGTCGTTGGTTTTAAAATGTAAAAAAATTGTTAATGTTGCTAAAATTGTCAAAAAGTTGCCAAAACTTGTCATGCAACTTTGTCCAAGTGGCAAAAAAGCAAGAAACTATTACAAAACAAAAAAAGAAACATTAAAAACAGCTAAAAATGGTTGAAAATGCATGCATGTACCCTCAAGAGTCAAACAGAGACGGAAGAAACTGATTTTTGAAGTTTTGGTTGAATAGAAGCGAGTTTTTTCTGTATTTTCAACATTGTAGTCATTTTTCTGTAACATGGTATGGCCTGTCTGGCTCATGTATTGATATGAAATGATTGCATCATGTCTCTATATGAATCTACTTTATTTTTCTTTTTGTATCATCAATTTTCATTGAGCATTTTAAAAGTTATGGCCATTTTGGTGAAGGCTGCCCTATTCTAACAATGTTTTCCAGAATTTGCAGCTTGAGAAACTCGTGGTACGGCTTGGTACAGTCTATTACATCCTTGCTAGTGAATTAAGAAGTTAGAGGAGAGAGTTAGATTTCAAATTCACTTGGTTTGGTAGATTTTCATCACGTTGTGCGCAAGTTATTGCTATTTTGGTGACTGTAGATCAAAACCCTAACTAGGGTTTCCAGCGACATAGAAAATTCAATATCTTTGTTTTCCTCTATTAAAAAGTTATGAAAATTTGTGGAGAGGTCTGTATTGGGCATATCTAAAAACCCTTTAAAGGATAGTTCACAGTTTTCAAATTTGATGAAGTTCTTAATCACAGTTTGCTTGCATTTGTTTAAAAAAACAATCAAAAACCCCAGTTCAATGAAGGCTTGGTGAAATCTATGCACTATGTGATGAAGGTTGGATGGGAAATCATGGTGGTATGTTGTTACAGGTCTTCAAAATTCAATAATCTCATATTTCATGTCGTCCCATTGTTGTTTGCCTTGGTGGTGTGCCATTAGGCTTATGAGCAAGTTACCAAATATGAACAAAATAGCACTTTTGCCTTAGTTACATTGAAACCCTATTGGAAGTGTGTCAAGGTGTTTGTTATAGAGCCCTCCTCTGCGTCATTTTGGTATCAGAGCTAGAAGATACTAAGAGTGCAAGGTATGCACTAGGACAAGAGAGTTGTGAGAGAAAGTTTGTTGCAGGTATGAAAGAGAGTTGGTGACTTATATCCTCCAATAGTGATGAAACTGGGTAGAAGGTGTGCAGATTTCTTCTACTGAGAGGAAGTGGGTAGAAGAGGTCTTGAAGAGTGCATCTTCCAGAATCCTGTTGGGTAAAGGATAGTTGCGTGTGTGAAGGTATTGGGATACCAAAAGAATGGAAGTGTTGAGGAGAATAATCCATGAAGACCTGAAGAGTAAGAAGTTGTCAAGCAAGCAACAAGAGATGAGTAGAGAAAGGAGTGAGATGAAGAAGAAAGATGAGAAGGTAAAACAAATAAATATTCACAAGAGATACCAACAATGAGACAAGATTTGGAACAAATGCAAAAAACATTTGTAGAAAGAATACAGAGCATAGTAAAAAGAGTGTGGAGTTAGAACATTACCATTCACAAAATTGTCAAGTGGCTGATAAAGGAAATTGTGGAAAGAAGAAAGAGGCAGAAATTGAGAAGAAAAATGAAAAAAATTAATCAAGATGATGGCAAAGGGAAAGCCATCCAAGGAAGAGCAAAAAGATGAAGAAAATGAGTCCATTGAGACAAGTGCAATAGATGAAGATGAAGATGGAAAAGAGTATAAAGAAAAAGGCGAAGTGAATGCAAGGTATGAAGATTGTTATGCAAATGTAGCACAATATGGTGAAAAAGATGTTGCAAAAACAACACAGGTACTAGTTGTATTTTCTAATTTTATGGATGATGAATATGTTGACAAATTGTATTCAAATGATGACGATGAAGACATGGACATTGTTAATGCAACATATGAACAAGAACTGGAGTTTTGGAACCTTGAAGCGGAGAAGATGCTAAGTAAGAGACGGTGCAAGAAGAAGAAGAAAGATCCAGGGAAAGTCAAGAATGCATAACATATAGCAAGGTGTAAGGAGCATTAGCTTTTGGAAATGAATTCCCATTTGAATGACAAGTGGTAGCGAAGTGGAAGACCTAAGGCAAAAATGAAACATGCAAACAGACCAAGATTCCACATATCGGATTTGTAGGTTGAAGAACTCCATGATGGAAGACATTGAAAAATTTGCATATCACATATTAGATGGAACTGAGTTTTTTTTTCCTTCCCCTTGGGTGTATAGTGCGGGGGCATTCGGAGCCTCATTAGCATCATTAGGCATAATTTTGTTATTTTTGAGTTTTAAGTTGTTGGTGGGCTTTGTAGTCTAATAAGGTAATTTATGAGCATGTGAGAGCATATTAATTCATTTTTGGTGTGTTAGAGGGTCGTTGGTTTTAAAATGTAAAAAATTTGTTAATGTTGCTAAAATTGTCAAAAAGTTGCTAAAAGTTGTCACAAAACTTTGTCAAAGTGACAAAAAAGAAAGAAACTATTACAAAACAAAAAAAGAAATGCTACAAATAGCTGAAAATAGTTGAAAATGCATGAATGTACCCTCAAGAGTCAAATGGAGATGGAAGAAACTGAGTTTTGAAGTTTTGGTTGAAGAGAAGCAAGCTTTTTTCTGTATTTCCAACGTTGCAGTCATATTTCTGTCATTTGGTATGGCCTATACGGCTCATGTATTGATCTGAAAATGATTGCATCATGTTCCTATATGAATCTACTTTATTTTTTTTTTGTAGCATCAATTTTCATTGAGTATTTTAAAAGTTATGGCCATTTTGGAAAAGGCTGCCCTGTTCTAACAACGTTTTCCAGAATTTCCAGCCTAAGAAACTTGTGGTACGGCTTGGTACTGTCTATTATAGTCTTGCTGGTGAATTAGGAAGTTAGAGGAGAGAGTTAAATTTCAAATGCACTTGTTTTGGTAGATTTTCATCATGTTTTGTGTAAGTTATTGCTATTTTGGTGAGTGCAGGTCAAACCCCTGCTTAGGGTTTCCAGCAACATAGAAAATTCAATATCTTTGCTTTCTTCTATTAAAAAGTTATGAAAGTTTTTGGAGAGGTCTGTATTGGCATATCTAAAAACCCTTTAAAGAATAGTTCATAGTTTTCAAATTTGATGGAGTTCTTAATTACAGTTTGCTTGCATTTGTTTGAAAAAACAGTCAAAAACCCTAGTTCAATGAAGGCTTGATGAAATCTATGCACTATGTGATGAAGGTTGGATGGGAAATCATGGTGGTATGTTGTTAGAGGTTTTCACAAGTCAATAATCTCATATTTCATGCTGTCCCATTGTTGTTTACCTTGGTGGTGTGCAATTAGGCTTATGAGCAAGTTACCAAATATGAACAAAATAGCACTTTTGCCTTAATTGCATTGAAACCCTGTTGGAAGTGTCTTAAGGTGTTTGTTATAGAGTCCTCCTCTACATCATTTTGGTATCAGAGCTAGAAGACCCTGAGAGTGCAAGGTATGCACTAGGACAAGAGAGTTGTGAGAGAAAGTTTGTGCCAGGTATGAAAGAAAGCCAGTGACTTATATCCTCCAATAGTGATGAAACTAGGTAGAAGGAGTGCAGATTTCTTCTACTGAGAGGAAGTGGGTAGAAGAGGTCTTGGAGAGTGCAGCTTCTAGAATCTTGTCGGGTAGAGGATAGTTGTGTGTGTGAAGGTATTGGGATACCAAAAGAATGGAAGTGTTGAGGAGAATAATCCATGAAGACCTAAAGAGTAAGAAGTTGTCAAGCAAGCAACAAGAGATGAGAAGAGAAAGGAGTGAGATGAAGAAGAAAGATGAGAAAGTAAAAAAAAAAAAAATATTCAGCAAGAGATAACAGCGATGAGACAAGATTTGGAGCAATTGCAAAAAACATTTGAAAAAAGAATACGAAGAATAGTAAAAAGTGTGTGAAGTTGGAACATCACCATTCACAAAATTGTCAAGTGGCTAATAAAGGAAATTGCGGAAAGAAGAAAGAGGCAGCAATTGAGAAGAAAGTTAAAAAAATTAATCAAGATGATAGCAAAGCCAAAGCCATCCAACGAGGAGGAAAAAGATGAAGAAAATGAGTCCATTGAGACTAAAAATTTTGTTTCTAACAATATTTGTGAGTATGTGTTTACAAGTGCAGCAGACGAAGATGAAGATAGAAAAGAGTATAAAGAAAAAGGAGAAGGGAATGCAATGTATGAATATTGTTATGCAAATGTAGCACAATATGGTGAAAAAGATGTTGCAAAAACAAAACAGGTACTGATTGTATTTTCTGATTTTATCGATGATGAATATGCTGACAAATTGTATTCAAATGATAAAGATGAAGACATGGGCATTGGTAATGCAGCATATGAACAAGAATTGGAGTTTTGGAACCTTGAGGCTGAGAAGATGCTAAGTAAGAGACGGTGCAAGAAGAAGAAGAAAGATCCAAGGAAAGTCAAGAATGTAGAACATACAACAAAGTATAAGGAGCATCAGCTTTTGGAAATGAATTCCCATTTGAATGACAAGTGGCAGCGAAGTGGAAGACGTAAGATAAAAATGAAATATGCAAGTAGAGAAAGATTCCACATATCAAATTTGCAAATTGAAGAAGTTCGCGATGGAAGAAATTGAAAAATTTGTAGATCACATCTTAGATGGAACTGATATTTTTTTTCTTCCCCTTGGGTGTATGGTGCAAGGGCATCTAGAGCCTCATTCGGCATCATTAGGCATAATTTTGTTATTTTTGAGTTTTAAGTTGTTGGTGGGCTTTGTAATCTAATAAGGTCATTTATGAGCATGTGAGAGCATATTAATTCATTTTTGGTGTGTTAGAGGGCCGCTGGTTTTAAAATGTAAAAAAGTTGTTAATGTTGCTAAAATTGTCAAAAAGTTGGTAAAAGTTGTCATGAAACTTTGTCCAAGTGGAAAAAAAGCAAGAAACTGTTACAAAATTAAAAAAAAATGTTACAAATAGTTGAAAATGGTCGAAAATGCATCCATGTAGCCTCAAGAATCAAATGGAGATGGAAGAAACTGATTTTTAAATTTTTGGTTGAATAGAAGTAAGCTTTTTTTGTATTTCCAACATTGCAGTCAGTTTTTTGTCACTTGGTATGGCCTGTACGACTCAAGTATTCATCTGAAAACGATTGCATCATGTTGCTATATGAATCTACTTTATTTTACTTTTTCTAGCATCAATTTTCATTGTGTATTTTAAAAGTTATGGCAATTTTGTTGAAGGCTGCCCTATTCTAACAAAGTTTTCCATAATTTGCAGCCTGAGAAACTCGTGGTACGGACTGGTACAGTCTATTACAGCCTTGTTGGTGAATTGGGAAGTTAGAGGAGAGAGTTAACTTTCAAATGCACTTGTTTTGGTAGATTTTCATCACTTTTTGTGCAAGTTATTGCTATTTTGGTGACTGCAGGTCAAAACCTTGCCTAGGGTTTCCAGCGACATAGAAAATTCAATATCTTTGTTTTCCTCCATTAAACAGTTATGAAAATTTGTGGAGAAGTCTGTATTGGGAAAATCTAAAAACCCTTTAAAGGATAGTTCATAGTTTTCAAATTTGATGGACTTCTTAATAACAATTTACTTGCATTTGTTTGAAAAACCAGTCAAAAACCCCAATTCAATGAAGGCTTGATGAAATCTATGCACTGTGTGATGAAGGTTGGATGGGAAATCATAGTGGTATGTTGTTAGAGGTCTACACAAGTCAATAATCTCATATTTCATATTGTCCCATTGTTGTTTTCCTTGGTGGTGCGCCATTAGGCTTATGAGCAAGTTACCAAATATGAACAAAATAACACTTTTTCCTTAGTTGCATTGAAACCCTGTTGGAAGTGTGTCAAGGTGTTTGTTATAGAGTCCTCCTCTACATCATTTTGTTATCAGAGCTAGAAGATCCTGAGAGTGCAAGGTATGCACTAGGACAAGAGAGTTGTGAGAGAAATTTTGTGCCAGGTATGAAAGAAAGCCAGTGACTTATATCCTCCAATAGTGATGAAACTAGGTAGAAGGAGTGCAGATTTCTTCTACTGAGAGGAAGTGGGTAGAAGAGGTCTTGGAGAATGCATCTTCTACAATCCTGTTGGGTAGAGGATAGTTGTGTGTGTGAAGGTATTGGGATACCAAAAGAATGGAAGTGTTGAGGAGAATAATCCATGAAGACCTGAAGAATAAGAAGTTGTCAAGCAAGCAACAAGAAATGAGAAGAGAAAGGAGTGAGATGAAGAAGAAAGATAAGAAGGTAAAACAAATAAATATTCAGCAAGAGATAACAACGATGAGAAAAGATTTGGAACAAAATGCAAAAAACACTTGAAGAAAGAATACGGAGTATAGTAAAAAGTGTGTGGAGTTGGAACATCACCATTCACAAAATTGTCAAGTGGCTGATAAAGGAAATTGCAGAAAGAAGAAAGAGGCAGAAATTGAGAAGAAAGATAAAAAAAAATAATCAAGATGTTGTCACAGCCAAAGCCATCCAAAGAAGAGGAAAAGGATGAAGAAAATGAGTCCATTGAGACTCAAAATTTTGTTTCTAACAATATTTGTGAGTATGTGTTTACAAGTGCAGCAAATGAAGATGATGATGGAAAATAGTATAAAGAAAAAGGAGAAGTGAATGCAATGTATGAAGATTGTTATTTAAATGTAGCACAATATGGTGAAAAAGATGTAAAAACAACACAAGTATTGGTTGTATTTTCTGATTTTATAGATGATGAATATCCTGGAAAATTGTATTCAAATGATGAAGGTGAAGACATGGACTGTGGTAATGCAGCATATGAACAAGAACTAGAGTTTTGGAACCTTGAAGTTGAGAAGATGCTAAGTAAGAGACGGTGCAAGAAAAAGAACAAAGATCTAGCAAAAGTAAAGAATGCAAAACATACAGCAAAGTGTAATGAGCATTAGCTTTTGGAAATGAATTCCCAATTAAATGACAAGTGGTAGCAAAGTGGAAGACCTAAGGTAAAAATGAAACATGCAAACATAGCAAGATTCCACATATCAGATTTGCAGGTTGAAGAAGTCCGCGATGGAAAACATTGAAAAATTTGCAGATCACATCTTAGATGGAAGTGAGATTTTTTTTTCTTCCCCTTGGGTGTATGGTGTAGGGGCATCCAGAGCCTCATTAGGCATCATTAGGCATAACTTTGTTATTTTTGAGTTTTAAATTGTTGGTGGGATTTGTAGTCTAATAAGGTCATTTATGAGCATGTGAGAGCATATTAATTCATTTTTGGTGTGTTAGAGGATCGTTGGTTTTAAAATGTAAAAAAGTTGTTTAAATGTTGCTAAAATTGTCAAAAAGTTGCTAGAAGTTTGTTGTACCCCAAAATTAAAATTTTTGTTACACTTATACATTTTGAAGAAATGAGTAAAAGTCTTGTTAAATCTGTCAAAAAAGGTCAAATTTTGGTTTTGCATGTCTTGCATGAGGGGTAAAAACTCAAAATTTCCAAAATCTTACAATTTGAGTCTACTCAAAGCGATCAGTTTTTCACTAGTGGGTCTATTCTGCTTTTTCAGAAGCATATCAAGAGCTCTGGAGTCATCAATGGAGGTCAGTTGGCTCCAGAGCTCTATTGGAGAATAGGGGGTTGCTTCACGTTTCTTTGCATTAGGCGCGGAAGTTTTCAAATTTCCTCCTAGTCTCCTGCACGAACTTCTCATCTGGACCAACGGTGTAATCCACAATGGTGTGAATTCTCGTGATCGATCTCATGGCAGATGAGTGAACCTTCTTGCACCTATCAAGATGCTTTTTTAGGTTATCCAATGTGAGCCTTGTATCACAAATTATGTTCAGAGAGGCTTCTGAAAAGTCTACGCTGTCAATCAACTTCATGATGGCTTCTTTGAAGATCCGGGATATTTCTTAGGCTGGCAGGAAGATACGATTTTCCTCAAGAAGCTGACCGTGCAACTTGATACCTTTAAGAATGGTACGATGCCCGCCGACATCTTCCCCGCAGACTTGGTGAAGATCTTCCGCGGAGAGATTAAACCACTTGAATTTCGCGGTTTCAATGATTCTCTTAATTAACGTAATTTTTCTTTGTCGTGACTAATTCCACTTCCACCAATTTGTGCCGAGCTTTACCTCGTTTACTCACCATGACAATGCATTTTTCCATGTCTCTCGCCTGGAAAGTACACTTTTCTTTATCAAGCCTCGTGGTGAGCTTGGCCAACATGGTAGTTTTCTCATCCGCAGCCAATATAATCTGAGATCCGTGTTCAATGATCTTCTCAACAAAATCATATAACACCCTACCTTTAGAGGCAAACTTCTCAAATTTCTTGACAGCTGGGTCTTCGATACTTACCACTCCGTCACCGCTGCACATTTCTGGAGAACCCTAGTTCTTTACAACAGTGGCATAATGCTCTGCCCTCTGTTTGTACATGTTACGAGCTTGCTCAACTTTATCCAGCCTTCCTGCCAAGATATCCAAAGTGACTTGTGCATCGGCTTTTGCACTTTCGTTGGTAACCTTGCCAAGCTGGACCTTTGTTACTGTGTAGTCCTCCATATTGACATCACCTTCTTCATTTGGTGGTATGCCAATTTCAGCATACTTGTGGCCAGACTTATCAACGTTCAGCCTTGAGTATACCTTTGCCTTTTTCTTCCCTTTGGCTTTTGGAAGAACTATCTCTTCGAGGTCGAGCTCCTCTGGGGAAATCATTTGCTTTTTACACTTCGACACTTGAGATATTAGCCAAGGAGGAAGAAAAGAAGTGTGAACTTCTGGATTTACTGTCAATTTGGTGGCCATTGCTACTGCTATTAATACATCCTAACTCACCATTGGTATCGCGGGATGACAATTGATAAAGGGTTGCCATCATTGTTCGTGAGTTGACATTGATGACACGATTGACTATCCATGAAACGCATTGAATTGCCAGAAGTGATATCATACGCTGGCTTAAGACAGACTAGGAATGGACGATGGAGGGCTTGATAGTATATCAATCGTATGAATGCTTGTCACTGAGGGAGTATCAAGCAGGGATGATGCTGCAGGAATGGTGGATATCTCAACTGCAAGAATGCATGTGGTAGGAATAGGTGACAAGGGAAACGTGAGGTGGAGGAGTCTCGAATCGAGGTATGAGGAACATCAGGTCACCGCATGATGTTCGAATTTCTTCTCGACTACATTCTCGTGAGGAGAAGTAGTTATTTCTTTTGATCATGCCCTCGGTTCCTCTGATCACCCTCTTGTCTCTCCGATTCTGGTTCGCCTTCAAAGTCACCTTCAGATCCTTCTTCAGAATCTTCATCAGACTCTTGCCCGCTTTCAGAAACATCTTCGGCATCGGAGTCTGCTTCTGCTAAATCTTCATCTTCAGCGGATTGGTCGCTTGAAGTTTCTTCTTCATCGGAATCTATCTCCTCCAAATAGGCTTTTTACCCTTAGAGCGAGATGGATTAGATTCCGTGATTTCTGTCTCTTGGACAGCCTGAGTATCTTTCTTACCAACAGTGAACTTGATCCTAGGACCTCTTCGCGAAGAAGTGGGAACGGCCGCTGATTTGTTTTTGTTGCGGAGTTCTTGCTGTTGGCGAGCTTCTGCTTCGGATTCCTCTCCTTCTGAGTCTGTTCTGAAACTTTTCATTGCATAGCCATGTTTATGTAACCATTCTTCTGTGTTGGCTAGGATTGGCCTACCCTTTCCCTCATGTTGCAACTTCTTTCCTAGACCATTGTATTGCGCAACGGCCTTTTAGCAAATCAACGCCTTTGCCTATCATAGACAGCATTCATGATATCACCAGATCCTCGTAAAAATCCTCCTCGTAGGTCAGCAATACCAAGATCTCTGAGTTGTTGAACAGTCAACCTGCAATAGTCCATTTTGCGAATGGCTTCTTCATCTCTGCAATCTGCCTAGATGTCCTCAAAACGGTACCTGTGTTGGTGACCCTTTTGCAACTTTTTTCTGACATCTCGGTAGTCGAAATCAAACCTATACCGTGAGGTTTTGATGGTCATGATCCGCATTTCAGCATACAGACGACTTAGCTTTGCAGTTTGATAGTATATCGCCGATGTATCTGGGAACTTGAACCCACGCTTGTGGTTGCTTCTTCGTTCTTTCTGCACTGACATCAACTGTCTGCATGTTTCCATGAGAATCCACTTATCCGAAGGATAACGTGGTAGCATGTAGGGACAACCGGTGTAGCAGCCTACTCTCAAGTAAGTAAACGCTGGGAATTGGAGAAAAATGCATCCAACTTTACTTACCACCTTATAAGCCTCATCAGATACTCTTCTTCTTTCCAAAGCTGGATCAAAGTTGAAGAGTAAAGAAAGAGCTAATCGGACCCGGCCCCAAAACGAAGCCTCCCTTCAACCCCAACTGACAGAAACATCCCGCACACGCAAACCTTCAATCATCCCACCGCCCGAGACTCCGGAATTGTCTTCATCACGCCAAGCATACCCGTAAGAAGTCATGTAGAACTTCAATGTAGAAGGAGCATTAATCAACTGCTCGTGTATCTCATCACTGATTTGTTTGCCCCAATCAATATGCACCTTCTGCCTTCTTATGATCCTGATGTATTCATACATCCAATCGTGAAAAGTGGATGATTCCGCAAGCCTTTCACCCTGCTTAGAAACGTGATCATATCCTTGACGTCATCTTTGAAGTCACTTCTCAGGAGTCCTTTCGGCCATCTAGAAACAGATGATCTAGGCTTCTTTAACCATTGAGTGTTTATCAACTATTTAGCCTTATTGGGATCAGCATCAAAGATCTCCTGTGCTTTTGATATAGAGATGTCAATATATTTCTCCATATGAGGGACCTTGAAGACAATGTCAAAGAAATCGGGGTCGAGTCTCAGAATCTCGTGCCCGGAAGAGTCGATCACACTTCTGCTTTCTCTGATGTAATGAGACGCAACTTGAAGAACAAACTCAGTATTGTGCGCAGTTGTAGGGAACATCGCCACCAAATGGAGGTTGCTGTGTACGATCGCTCTCATTGAATCAGGAAGAGGCTTCGTCTCGGTTAGCTTTGAGAAGTCAACCAAGTCTTGATGACCAACCTCTGTATCTTTTATCTCTTCGACTTTGAAAAGCACCATAGTCGGCGGATAGACACCTTGATATTTGTACTTCATCTTGCCTTTTGCTTTTGAAGAAGGAGGCTTAGTAGCAGTCATCAAAAGGAACTAGAACTCTGATCACTCTTGATTTGACGATCTTTGAAAATAGACAGAACCAAAGCGCGAAGAATGCTGAAGAAGAATGCAAAACCTCAAAAACGTGATTTGCAGTTGAGAGGCAAACTCGCACAGCAAGAGGAAGAAAAGAACATGAAATGTAAACAATGAAAATGGCGAATCATACTTTTAAGTGAAAAGGAAAATTAAAAACCTAACTCAAGTCGAGCAATAAATCTAGGCACGAAAAGTGGCACGATTGACGAAAAACGCGAAAACATGAAGAAACGTGCCAAAGAGATGAAAAAGAGTTAAGTGGCGAAGAAAAGTGTAATGGCGCTAAAATTCAGCGCCATTGCACTTTTTGGAAATTTCACTGCATGCAGGGGCGCTAAATTTAAGCGCCCTTGCATTTTCCAGACTTAGCCAATTTTGGCTTCAGGGCAGGAGCGCACTTTTTCAGTGCCACTGCATTTTTCGTAATTCACTAAGTACGAACAATGAAACTTCGCGAAAGATCTCATTTTGAAGGTCTTCGCGAGGCGAACATGGGGGAATGCTCGAATTGACTATTCGAGGCTTGGGAACGCATTTCGAGGTGGCTTGAGAATCACTTCGTTATGCATGCTTGAACTTCACGAATCCTAGGAAACAGACAAGTTTCGTAGGGGGGTTATCCGTGGAACGAGCGCTGCTAGATTCTGTGATAACAGTTGGCTCCTGCTGGGGATCTTCCTTCAGTTGTTCTTTTGAAAAGAATGAAGGGAGAAGAAATCCAGAATTCAAGTGCCTTTATCCATCCATTGGGCTTGGAGTCAGGCGACGACGACGACATAAACAAAAACGCAAAGACTCAAAAGGACTTAAAAATAAAAAGTATTTACATACCAACGCTGACTTCTTCACTGCGTAAAGTGCTTGAGATGTTGCCCACTGTGAGGAAGGGCAAATGGCGTTCCATCTCCGTATGCTAACAAGAAATTGTTTTCACCATGCAACTGATGTATTTGGAAAGGTCCTGTCCATAGTGAGTCAAATTTCCCGTGCATACCTTTTGGCTCTCTTTGTTTGTCCCACAAGAGTACGAGATCACCAACTTGAAATTCTCGAGACTTAGCTTTTTTGTCAAACAGCTTCTTTACTTGGTCCTGGTGTTCCGCAATGCGGTCAGCCACCTGAACCCTATTCTCTTCCAATTCAGAGAGATACATGATGCGCTTGTCGACAGAATTGTCAAACGTCTCATCCTCAATGGCCTTAGCCAACTTGAGGGCTGGTAGTTCCAAAGTTATAGGAATCTCGGCATTCAACCCGTACAAGAGTTGAAAAGGAGACATGCCGATTGCTCGCTTCGGAGTTATTCTGTCTGCCCACAAAGCATCAAACAAAGCCTTGTGCCACAAACGTTGATTCTCGTCCACCAGCTTGCGGATTATAGTTACCAGATTCTTGTTACTAGATTCCACTTGACCATTACCCTGCGGATAATAGTCGGAAGAATGTGACAAAGTTATACCATGTTTGAAACAAAACTCCGTGATCTCACTTGATGAGAAAGCAGAAGCATTGTCCGCAACAATCTTGTTCGGCACACCGAACCTAGAAATAATATTTTCTTTCAAGAAATTGCACACTACTTCTGAAGTAGCACGCTTGGTAGGTATTGCTTCCACCCATTTGGTGAAATAATCCGTAGCAGTTAAGACGTAGATATGTCCAGCACTTGACGATGGATTAACTGCACCTATGAAATCAATGCCCCATTGCTGGAAAGGTTCATCAATCACAACCAGTTTCAATGGAAAAGATGCCAACCTGGGACGGCTGACAAATTGTTGGCACAATTCACACTTACGCACCCAAGAGTACGTGTCCTGAAAAAGTGTGGGCCAGTAATACTTCGCTCTCAGGATTTTGTGAGCGGTTACTGGCGCTGAGAAATGCCCACCACATGCCAAATCATGGTAAGATTTCAGCAACTTTTGCTGTTCTTTATCAACACACCTGAGAAATGTCCCGTCTATTGCACGCTTATACAAGCCGCTATCCCACAAGACGAAACTAGTTGACTTCAGCTTGACGGTCCTTTTTTCTTTCGGAGTTAAGTGATTAGGACATTCTCTGTATGTCAGGAAGTGAGCGATGTTGGAATACCATTCATCAGTGGTGCTAACAAATAGTACCATAGGAAGTGTACTGGGATCAACCTCTTCTTTATCTGAGACCTCTTCATCCCCTGAAATTTCTTCATCTGGATTATTTTCTGCAATAAGCTGACAGAGACCACATCCACGTATCAACTTAGTGGGTTTAATTTCCAGATCATATTCCAAAATCTTGGCAATCCAGTTGCCTCTTTTTGTTCCAAATTCCTGCTGTGTGAGAATAGACTTGACAGTCGAATCTGGAACGAGAACTTTCACATGACTGCCCAGAATGTAGAACCGGAAATGCTTGACAGCTTTTACAACTGCAAAAGCGTGCTTTTCCATCTAAGAATATTTCAACTCATAATTCTTCAAGGGGCAGCTCATGAAGGTAATGGGGGATTCAAAACCCTCATCATTTTCCTGCACCAAAATTGTTGATAGTGTATGCTTGGAAGCATAACTGTACATAACAAACTCCTTGGTGTAGTTAGGGCAAACCAACACAGGCGCGTGAGCAATGGCCTCCTTGATATCATCGAACGCTGCCTTGCCTTCTGCCGTCCAATGAAACGTGGCATTACCCTTCATCATATTCACAATGTGACGAGTCTTTTCTGCAAAATCTGGGAGAAACCTCCTTAGGAAGTTTACCTTGCCGAAGAAAGAATGAACGGCTTTCTTGCTTGACGGCAAAGCAAGGGATTTGATTCCATTGACTCTTTCCGAGTCAATCTTGATTCCTTCAGCAGATACTATGTGACCAAGAAGTTTACCTTCGGTCACCCCAAAAGTTGACTTTTTGGGATTGAGGGAAATGCCGTGCTGACGGCATCTCTCTAGAGTTTGTCTCAAATGATAGAAATGCTCATGACGTTGCTTAGAGAACACCGTAAGATCGTCAAGGTACACCACAATGAACTTACCCATCATGTCGCGAAAAGCGAGATCCATGGCACGTTGGAATGTAGCGCCAACGTTGATCAAACCAAACGGCATCCTACGATACGCAAAGGTTCCCCATGGCGTTGTGAAAGCGGTTTTGTGTTGATCGCTTGAATTCACGTGGCGATCATGCTTATCAAAAAGCTTTTCCAAGGATACCAATCCTTTAGGGATCTTATTCCCTTTGAGTTGTAGATATTCCTCGCCTGTATCTATATCGGACATGGATTCTCGAAGTGGAGAATCGCTGCCTTCAAAATACAACTCATCAAAATTCTTTGCTTTCTCAAGAAAGGCGATAATTTGATGGTTGTCATTGAAAATCTGCCAGTTCTCTGAATTGTCAGGTACACTTGGGCGGAAAACCAACTCTATGGTGTAAGTAGAACCTTGAAAATCTTTGTGTGGTACCAAGAGCGTGGCGGAGATTGCGAGGGAATCAGCTCTAGTATTGTATTCTCTGGGAACAACAGAGATATCAAAAGCTTCAAATTCCTCAATGGAATCCCATACTAGATTACGATAATGCCTGAGTCTCTCATTCTTTGTTTGATAGAGATTTCTTACTTGACATACTATCAACTCGGCATCACCATGTGCATGAAGATTTTTAATACCTTTCTTCAGCGCAACTTGCATTCCCAGCAACAGGGCTTCATACTCGGCGGTGTTATTGGTGTTATCAAACTGTAGCTTGAAGGAGAAAGGGAAAAACTTTCCTGATGGCGAAATGAAAACCATTCCTGCTCCAGAACCGGTCGAAGAGCAGCTACCATCAAACTCGAGCAGCCAGACACCGTTAGAATCACCAACTGGAACAGTGTCGAAGTCCAAAACTTCATCATCTGACGAAGATTTGTGATCGGAGATGGAGAAATCTCTTGATAAAGTTTCATCTGAATTTGAAGAAATATCATCTTTTTCTAACTCGTTTTGAGTCGAAGATTCCCCTACCTCATTTTTCTGTAGGTAGTAAGTTCCCACGCTTGATAATTCAAACAAAATCTGAGCTCTGGGATCATTTGACTCAACAACGGAAAATTTTGATTCTTTTTCAGGAATCAGCTTTTGCATCACATCTTTCACTGGTATTCTTGCTTCGGACATATCCATACTTAGTTCTCCTCCAACATCTTTGCAGAAATTGCGTCCGAGGAGGATACCATAGGAAGCTGGTACATTGGCCACGAGGACTGTCATCTTTAATTTCTTCTCTGGGTATGCGGCGAATGCGTATTGTGCATCTTTGATCTGACCGATCAATGGCACTTGTTTATTCTCCATGGAAAAACAGCGACTGAAGGTTTTGGTCATTTCAAGGCCTAACACAGTAGCTACCTTGGCGGGCATCACATTGTCAGACGCACCAGAGTCTATGACACAGTTACTCAGCTTGAAACCATTTACAAGTAGGGAGATGAAAAACAGATCAATGTGTCCAGAAGCAGTTGGAGGATTGGATACAAGGTTACTCTGTGATACTTTGGGTTTAGGAGTAACTAGGATGTCAGGAGGAGTATCCCGACTTGGGGAGATCTTTTTATCATTTACGAACTTGACAAGCCTGTCAAATTGGTCGGGGTTGGCTTTGAGGTATTCAGCCTCGGACATTTGAACCTTGGTTTTCTTGGCATGGTCAATAATGTCGAAAGCCTGGAAAGAACTTTGTAGGTTGGAAGTCGTAACTTCGTTGATTGGTTTCACAAAAGGCACACTGGTCTTTGGACCCGGAGGATTAGCTTTAGGGATAACGGGAGTTGACGAAGAAGAACGAGGTACACTTACTTGTGGATTTGCTGCTTTCTTAGGTTGCCAAGGGAGGGGAGATCCTCTTTTGGCGATCGTTATGGGCGGCTTTTCTTTTTCTGGAACAGCAGCAGCTTGAGCTTTGTCAAGTTGATTTTGTTGATGCCGCGTAAAAACAGCATAAGTGTCAGTCACCAAGTCGTCTTCTTCTTCTTCTTCTTCCATCATTTGCAAATAGCTAATCTTGGAGTCGCCAACCGATTCAGTTTCTTCTTCTTGGAAGAGATCGGCATTTTCTTCTTCAGGATATTCGGGCTGAGCATAATCATCTTGTTCAGTCTCATAGTACCCGACGACATTGTTAGCAGGCGGGGCTTCAAGAGCAAGTCATCCTGGAGGTGCTGGGAGACGATTCTGATTTTTGTTTCCAAAATAATTAGGGAAAGTCCTCCTAGGGACGTCTTTGTAGTTGTTACCATTGTTGTTGTTCGATACTTGCTTCTTAAGAGACAAAACTTCATTTGCCAACCTTTGGAGCATGGGATCTGTAAAATTTGAGCTGGCAGTGGGGGTACTAACATTGGATGCTGAAGATCCTGAGGCTTGCATCCTCTTATTTCCATTAGTCTCCGTCCTGATTTCTCCAGCAAGGATCATGTCGTCCTCCAGACTGGTAGCCAATTGCTGGGCTGCTTCAACGTTAACCAGATTTTCTCTACGTAAGTAAAAACTTACCTTAGGTAATTGGGTGTTGATGAAGAAGCATTTCAGGTTATGATCCGTTGGTCTTGCATCATTGGGGATCCGTGTCACCAATTTATTGAATTTCGCCACAAACTCGCGCATAGGCTCATGAGCTTCTTTACGCATGGTGGTGAGTTGCACCAATAGAGCATGTGAATCTTCGGCAGGCTTAAATCTTTCTTCAAATTTGGTGCGAAGAGTGGCCCAATTGGTGACGGAGGCATTAGGAAGAGTAAAGAACCATTCGGGTGCAACCCCTTGAAGGGATTCGATGAACAATCTTACAGATACATCTTCGTGCTCAATGCCAAGAACGCCGCATACTATGTAGAATGCGGATATGTGCTCATCGGGGTGTTGTTTGCCATCACCTTGAAATTTCGGAAGATGCTTCCTGGATACACGTGGTAGTTCGTGTAAAGGTGGAGTCAAACGGAGGGGACCAAAAGCATTTCCCCATGGTCCTATAGGTGGTGCGGCCATGACTGGTTGCACGACAGGTACTTGAACAGGACGTCTGCGATAAACTGACCAAACACTTGGGATCGGAGATCTTTGGCTACGTGGAGGGTAGCTTATAGCCCGTTGCAGTGGTGACCTTGCTCGTGGAAGAGTAAATGGAAAGTCACGTTGCAACAACTCTTCAAAGAGTGGATCTGTTATTCCTTGAGCCCTCAATCCTCTTGTATATATTCGGTCCGCCAGAATGTAGATCTGAATACAAAGGGTGTTACAGAGTTAACAATATACAAAAGAATAGCAAGAAAAAGGAAACTTATCTACTTCAATCCGAGGCGTGAGGCTCAGATTGCGTATGTAGGTTCCCTAGCGGAGTCGCCAAAAAACTGTTGGGTGAAAATTATGTAATCAGCTTTTCGATAGATTACACAACTTGGACTTCAGCCACAACTATGTGAGATGTAAATCTCTCCTCTCGGAAAGGGGAGGCGCCCTTCTTACTGCTAACAGAAGCGATAGTAAATCAAACAAATAATTACAAAATGTACACGAAACTTACGAAGTGGGGGGGGTGTGTTACATTCATCCTTCTCTCTTTTTTCAGACAAGATGTTTACAATGCTTCACCCTTGAAAGTTCACAATTCTTGATAACCTAAAACTAACAACTAGCAGTAATACCAATATCTCTATCTCATCAAAGCGAAGCGTAGAGATACCAGAAGTGATTAATAACAAACAAATAAAGTAAAAAAGGGAAAGCTCACGAAGGCACAAAGTCGTTCCGTAGCTTTTTCAATGTTGGATCTGTGCAGATGTACCGTTTGTTGCGTTAGAAGCACAAAGTCTTCTTAGACGCAGCAATTCTTCGAACAGCATGAACGATTACAAGCACAAAGTCTTGTAGATCATCCAACAAAAGTATCCAATAGCACGAACGATTACAAACACAAAGTCTTGTAGATCCTTCGACAAAAGTATCCAAGAGTATGAATAATTACAAGCGCAAAGTCTTGTAGATCATTCAACCAGAACATGCAAGAGCATGAATGATTACAAGCACAAAGTCTTGTAGATCATTCAACCAATGATAAACAGAAATACAAATGCAATCTAAATAATAAATGTAGCACAAAGTTTACATAAACTACTTAGAGTCCTTCAGATTCTTCAAACTAATCACTACCAAATAAGATCAACTCACAAAAGTATCGAATCCAATGCAAAGTTTGGCTTAAAATCCTTTTCTTTATTAATCGAATCTCATTCACAAAGCATGAACGCAAAGTTTCACAAATTTGCTTCAAAAAGGGCAGCACTTCGTTGCAAAACACTAAAGGATTGTTTACAATGAAAATCCCTCACATTATATAGAAAGAGGGATGAGCAAAAGAAGGAAAGAGATTGAGAAAATCAGGGAAAGTTAGGTGAGTGATTTTAGGAGATCTCACCTAACTTTGACCAAAGTCAAAGTGTAATTTGTTTTGAAAATATTACATCTTTGGACTTGGTGTAATTACAATTTACAAAATGACATTTGAAAATGTCGAGAAATATTTACAACACGCATAATGGGATGCACCAGAAATGTCTAACACTGGAGAATAGGGGGTTGCTTCATGTTTCTTTGCATTGGGCACGGAAGTCTTCAAATTTCCTCCTAGTCTCCTGCACGAACTTCTCATCTGGACCAACGATGTAATCCACAATGGTGTGAATTCTCATGATCGATCTCATGGCAGATGAGTGAACCTTCTTGCACCTGTCAAGATGCGTCTTCAGGTTGTCCAATGTGAGCCTTGTATCACAAATGATGTTCAACGAAGCTTCTGAGAAGTCTGAACTGTCAATCAAATTCATGATGGCTTCCTTGAAGATCTGGGATATTTCTGTGGCCAGCAAGAAGATACGATTTTCCTCAAGAAGTTGACCAGGCAACTCTTTGATACCTTTTTCAAGAATGGTATGATGCCCGTCGACATCTTCCTATACTTGGTGAAGATCTTCTGTGAGAGATTAAACCACTTGAATTCTGTGTTTCAGTGATTCTCTTACCTCAACGAATTTTTCTTTGTCAGGAATTACCCCGACCTCCACCAATTTGCTGAGCTTTACCTGTTTCATTTCCGACCATGACAACAGGCATTTTTCCATGTCTCTGCGCTCCTAGGAAAGTACACTCTTTTCTTTATCAAGCTCTGTGGTGAGCTTGGCCAACATGGTAGTTTTCTCATCCGAAGCCAAAACTATCTGAGATCTGTGTTCAATGATCTTTTCAATAAAATCATATAACACCCTACCTTTAAAGGCGAATTTCTCAGCTTTCTTGATAGCTGGGTCTTCAATATTTACCACTGTCAGCGGTTGTGCATTACTTGGAGAACCTGCAAGTCTCTTTACAACAGTGGCATAATGCTCTGCCCTCTGTTTGTACATGTTACGAGCTTGCTCTACTTTATCCAGCCTTCCAGCCAAGATATCCAAAGTGACTTGCGCATCGGCTTTTGCACTTTCATTGGTAACCTTGCCAAGCTGGACCTTTGTTACCGTGTAGTCCTCCATATTGACATCACCTTCTTCATTTGGTGGTATGCCAATTTCAGCATACTTGTGGCCAGACTTATCAACGTTCAGCCTTGAGTATACCTTTGCCTTTTTCTTCCCTTTGGCTTTTGGAAGAACTATCTCTTCGAGGTCGAGCTCCTCTGGGGAAATCATTTGCTTTTTACGCTTTGACACTTGAGATATTAGCCAAGGAGGAAGAAAAAGAAGCGTGAACTTCTCGATTTACTGCCAATTTGGTGGCCATTGCTACTTCTGAAGTTGTCACATCTGAACCTCACCATTGGTATCGTGACAATTGGAGAAGTGTTTGTCACCATTGCTCTTGTAGTTGACACATTGAGCTGATCACGCATTGACTCATTCATGAAACGATTGAATTCGCTTTTCAGAAGTGATATCATACGTTGGCGAAGACAAGCTAGGAATGGACGATGGAGGGCTTGACAGTATATCAACCGTATGGATGCTTGTTACTGAAGGAGTATCAAGCTGGGTTGATGCTGCAGGGATAGGGGATATCTTGACTGCAGGAATGCATGTGGTAGGAATAGGTGACGAGGGAACAGGAGGTGGAGGAGTTCTTGAATCTGGAGGGGTATGAGGAACATTTGAAGTCACCGGCGATGATGTTCTGGGAATTTCTTCAACTACATTCTCAGGAGGAGAAGTAGTTATTTCTTGATCATGCCTAGGTTCCTGTTGATCACCCTCTTGTCTCTCTGATTCTGGTTCGCCTTCAAAGTCACCTTCAGATCCTTCTTCAGAATCTTCATCGGACTCTTGCCCGCTTTCAGAAACATCTTCGGCATCGGAGTCTGGTTCTGTTGAATCTTCATCTTCAGCGGATTGGTCGCTTGAAGTTTCTTCTTCATCGGAATCTATCTCCTCCAGAATAGGCTTTTTACCCTTACAGCGAGATGGATTAGATTCCGTGATTTCTGTCTCTTGGACAGCCTGAGTATCTTTCTTACCAACAGTGAACTTGATCCTAGGACCTCTTCGCGAAGAAGTGGGAACGGCTGCTGATTTGTTTTTGTTGTGCAGTTCTTGCTGTTGGCGAGCTTCTGCTTCGGATTCCTCTCCTTCTGAGTCTGTTCTGAAACTTTTCATTGCATAGCCATGTTTATGTAACCATTCTTCTGTGTTGGCTAGGATTGGCCTCAGCCTTTCCCTCATGTTGGTAACTTCTTTCCTAGACCATTGTATTGCAGGCAACGGCCTTTTAGCAACGCCTTGCTCATCATAGACAGCATTCATCATATCACCTGGATCCTCAAAATCCTCTAGTAGGTCAGCAATACCAAGATCTCTGATTTGTTGAACTGTCAACCTGCAATAGTCCATTTTGCGAATGGCTTCTTCATCTTTGCAATCTGCCCAGATGTCCTCAAAACAGTACCTGTGTTGGTGACCTTTTTGCAACTTTTTTTTGACATCTTGATAGTTGAAATCAAACCTATACCTGTAGGTTTTGATGGTCATGATCTGCATTTCAGCATAGACAGACTTAGTTTTTTGTGCAGTTTGGATAGTATATCGGCCGATGGTCAGTGGGAACTTGAACCCACGCTTGTGGTTGCTTCTTCGTTTTTTCTGCATTGACATCAACTATCTAAATGTTTCCATGAGAATCCACTTATCTGAAGGATAACGTGGTAGCACGTAGGGACAACCAGTGTAGCAGCCTACTCTCAAGTAAGTAAACGTTGGGAATTGGAGAAAAATGCATCCAACTTTACTTACCACCTTATAAGCCTCATCAGATACTCTTTTTCTTTCCAAAGCTGGATCAAAGTTGAAGAGTAAAGGCGCAAAGAAAGCATCAGTGACCCGTCTGAAATGATGAAAGCTCTCCTTCAGCTCCAATTGATAGAAATATCTGTACACAGGCACCATCATTCGATTGCCTTTTGTAGATAGACCTGGGAATTGTCTCATCACAGCCGCCGCGTACACCAGGTAAGAAGTCATGTAGAACTTCAATGTAGAAGGAGCATTAATCAGCTGCTCGTGTATCTCATCACTGATTTGTTTGCCCTAGTCAATATGCACCTTCTGCCTTCTTATGATCCTGATGTATTCATACATCCAATCCTGAAAAGTGGATGATTCCGGCAAGCCTTTCACCCTGCTTAGAAACGTGATCATATCCTTGACGTCATCTTTGAAGTCACTTCTCGGAGTCCTTTCGCCATCTAGAAACAGATGATCTAGGCTTCTTTAACCATTGAGTGTTTATCAACCGTTTAGCCTTATTGGGATCAGCATTAAAGATCTCCCGTGCTTTTGATATAGAGATGTCAATATATTTCTCCATATGAGGGACCTTGAAGACAATGTCAAAGAAATCGGGGTCGAGTCTCAGAATCTCGTGCCCGGAAGAGTCGATCACACTTCTGCTTTCTCTGATGTAATGAGACGCAACTTGAAGAACAAACTCAGTATTGTGCGCAGCTGTAGGGAACATCGCCACCAAATGGAGGTTGCTGTGTACGATCGCTCTCATTGAATCAGGAAGAGGCTTCGTCTCGGTTAGCTTTGAGAAGTCAACCAAGTCTTGATGACCAACCTCTGTATCTTTTATCTCTTCGACTTTGGAAAGCACCATAGTCGGCGGATAGACACCTTGATATTTGTACTTCATCTTGCCTTTTGCTTTTGAAGAAGAAGGAGGCTTAGTAGCAGTCATCAAAAGGAACTAGAACTCTGATCACTCTTGATTTGACGATCTTTGAAAATAGACAGAACCAAAGTGCAAAGAATGCTGAAGAAGAATGCAAAACCTCAAAAACGTGATTTGCAGTTGAGAGGCAAACTCGCACAGCAAGAGGAAGAAAAGAACATGAAATGTAAACAATGAAAATGGCGAATCATACTTTTAAGTGAAAAGGAAAATTAAAAACCTAACTCAAGTCGAGCAATAAATCTAGGCACGAAAAGTGGCACAATTGACGAAAAATGCGAAAACATGAAGAAACGTGCCAAAGACATGAAAAAGAGTTAAGTGGCGAAGAAAAGTGTAATGGCGCTAAAATTCAGCGCCATTGCACTTTTTGGAAATTTCACTGCATGCAAGGGCGCTAAATTTAAGCGCCCTTGCATTTTCCAGACTTAGCCAATTTTGGCTTCAGGGCAGGAGCGCACTTTTTCAGTGCCACTGCATTTTCCGTAATTCACTAAGTACGAACAATGAAACTTCGCGAAAGATCTCGTTTTGAAGGTCTTCACGAGGCGAACATGGGGGAATGCTCGAATTGACTATTCGAGGCTTGGGAATGCATTTCGAGGTGGCTTGAGAATCACTTCGTTATGCGTGCTTGAACTTCACGAATCCTAGGAAACGGACAAGTTTCGTAGGGGGGTTATCCGTGGAACGAGCGCTGCTAGATTCCGTGATAACAGGTTTTATCGAAGATTTGTTAGTGGTTATTCATGCCATGCAGCACCTATGACGGATTTGTTTAAAAAAGGTGCATTCTTTTAGACTCCTAAGGCACAGGAGTGTTTTGTGAGGTTCAAGGAGCTGATGACTATGTGTCCAGTGTTAGCACTGCCAGATTTTACGAAGCGTTTTGAGCTTAAGTGTGATTCTTCTGGTGAGGGCATTGGAGCGGTGCTTATGCAAGACAAGCACCCGATTGTTTATGAGAGCAGGAAGCTCAGAGGACTAGAGAGGCTTTACAGTATTTATGATAAGGAAATGCTGGCCATAATGCATGCTGTTGTACCCAAACCATTTTTTTTTGCTTCATCAAGGCATTTTGCATAAAATAGTCTAAATCTTGCTAAATGAATGTAAAATACAGTTTTGGGCAATATCAAGCATGGAGTTTTTGTCAATATTTTGTTAGTCAAAGTCAGTTTTATTGATCAGAACCTGAAGCAGAGACTCATAATGGAGCTTTTCACGATGGAGGAGCATCTCACAACAGCATTTCACGTTGCACATGGTCATTTCAGTGATCGAGATGATGATTTCAGTGATTAATTTATGAAGATTTCTCAAAGGAAAAGCAAAAAAGCGCACCTGTAGACCAGGGGCGCCCCTCTTTTTAAAGGTCAAGATTTTGTTGAAAATGCTCATACATACAGTTCATCTCTTCAGAATTGGTCTGGCTATTCGATGAGCTATCCAGCAAAGCTTTCTGAGACCCGCAGTTCCGGCAACCAGCGACAAAACTTGAAATTCCCAAAGTTCCAGATATGAGAAAATTGTTCTTTTTCAGCAAAAGCGCGCCTGTAGCTTGAGGGAACCATCTTAAAGGGGGGGTGGATCTTGTTATTTCTGGAAGCTCATGCAGTCAATCTCTTCTCGACTAGTCCGCTCGTCTAACGAGCTATCAAACGCAGTCATCCGAGTCTCAGAGCTCTGGCAGCCAACGTTTGAAGATGGGCTTATAATGAAATTTTCACGTTCCAGAGCTTCTTCATTGTGTTTCCAATGCAACTATAGCTCAGGGGCGCTGGTTAAAATGACCCTTAAGATGGCCAAATTTGCAGACGAAGTCTTCCTGACATCAGTACTACTCTAGTCCAACTTCGCATTGCATCATCCTGCCTATCGATCCGACGTTCCAGGTGATCGTAGCAGAGGTTCTACCAAGCACGTAATTTCACGGGCAGACCAACATAAAATTTGCATTGTATTTCTACAGTCCAGAGGCGCCTAGCCTTTAGGCCTGTCAGATGAGGTCATTCGCGTTTGAAGTCTTCACGAGACTTGAGCGTAATTACTTTATCTATTCAACGAGCCCAACCGTCAGCCTTCGGGATTTGGAAAATGTTCCTACATGCGCGGTCTTTGGCGAAATGCTGAAAAGTGAAGACATCCGGAAAATGGCTAAGTATGGAGTGGATATTTTAAATAAAATACGCATTGGCGTTTTTGAGGTCTTAGAAGCAGTTTTCTTGCTTCGTCACCTCTAGAGACTTCTCTCGTGGGTTCTTTTGGCTGTCTGTTAAAACAGATAGTGCTCGAATTGGGTCATCCCAGCTCCAGATATCAGAGGTCAAAGTAGGGCATCTAGTTGAGAGTTCAACTTTCGTCAAAATGGTGTCAGTACAAGTGAAGGCCAGGGGCGCTTTTACTTTTGAGGCCCTTAATGATCTTTTTAGATGCCTTGCGTACAGTCGTTGGATGCGGAATGTTTCCAGTCATGCAATGAGCTTGGTTTCCTGTCAGCAGGGTTCACCGTTCGTCATCAGCAACTGTTTGAAGTGTCAGATGGCAGTTTGAAGAAATGGTTGTCTGGAACCCGTAAATGAATTTAATCAGGGGCGCCTAATTTTTCAGGGTGTTAAATGATGGATTTTGCAGTAGTGTCTCCTAGCAGACATTTCTTCCTTGTTCAGTAGGCTTTCCGATGAATTCTCCAGCTCAATCTCAGCATCTCCCGGTCACTCAGAAATCAGTGCTAAAGTTGGCCAGTTGTGACTTTGTCGTCAACTATAAAATAGGAAGTTAATAAAAAGTGCAATATCTTGAGCAAATGGACGCCTATGAGCTCAAGAGATGACTTTTCGGAATCGGTGAAGTCTAACGGTGAATCCTAAAGCTTCATTCGAATTGTCAACTGAAGTTTAAAATATTTAATATTTATTTTGCATTTAAATGGCGAATTTCTATTTTTGGCGCCTTTGCTATTGCATAATGAATATTTTATTATTCAAACTTCGAGTCAGTGGCAGTGAAACTGAAAGGGGTCCAATCAGAGATCTATTTTAGTCAAGGTTTTGAAATCTTGCAGTTGCCAAGTTGATGCGAATTTTATCTTATTTAAGCATGGCGCCTTCATTTATTATTCACCAAGCTTTGAGAAATTCGTATTTCTTAAGAGGAAATTCATATCTTAAGAGAAATTCGTATTTTTCAAGGCAAATTCAATTCTTCAGAACAAAGGCGTATCCTTAAGGCAAATTTGCAATTCTTCAGTTTGCAAAGGCGAATTCTCAAACTTCAAGAGAAATTCGTATTTTCTTCAAAAGGCAAATTCGAATTTCCTCAAGAACAAAGGGGCAACTTCAAGGAAAATTCGTGGTTTTCAAGCAAAGGCGAATTCTTGCAGATCAAAGGCGAATTCCTCATCAATTTCCAAAGGCGATTTTATCTAACATATCTTTTTGCAGGTTAAAAGTTCACAATTATCAGCAATTTCAAGAAATCAAGGGCGATTTTCACAAAAGAAGAACATACAAAAACGTCTTTTTCCTCCTTCATTCTCAAATTTCTCTCAAATTGCAATTCCCATGTTCCTGAAATTGGCAAATTTGACAAGTTCAAACATCTGGATCATTTCTATATAATTTCCTCGAGTTAAAATCGTGCGCTTGATTTTTTAGGAATTTTTAACTTCACAATATTCGTTCTCGAGTTACTAATTTTCTCAACTGAAAAGTCTTTGTATGATCGAGTAGAAGTCATATTTTCGCATATCTGATGTTCTGGGTTGTCTTAGAATCCTTTTCTGGACAAAACCCATCTCAGATTTTTCGCCGAAAATAACTTTTCGAAAGGCTATTTTTAACTCTCGCAAGCTATTTTTAGCTTTCAGAAATCTTGTCAGAACATAGTCAAGTTCACAGTCAACAGGCGAATTTTTCCAGAATGCAGTTCACTCAGCTCGAATACAGGACCAAAACAGTCCTTACTCATGACTTCCTCAGGTTGGTTGAGACAGATCTTCACAAAGTGTTGCCAGAAGTAGTTCTTGATCCTGTTAAGATCAGAGCTTCAATTATTCAAAATATTGAGCCATCTAGTTTACTAGAGGCCGCTTCCATACCTATCTCCGTTCATTGTGTTGAATTTGTGATGGCTTGTATTAAGCATTACAATTCTACTACTCGTGAGATAGTGTCAGTTGACGGACGAGTCATTTGCAGTCTCAAGCCTCTAGACATTGAAAGGAGTTTTGGCATTCCTCAACACCCGAACAGTCTAGTTATTTCCATGGAGCAGTGTGAGCAGGCATTTGACGCTGATGTGGACAAGTGTTAGAAGAAGATGGCAGAAAGATGGTTAAAACAAGCAAAGAACAGATTGCCAAACAATGTGGGTTGTGGTGAATATAAGGATGAGTACGCGATTCTAATCACACTCCTGAATCGTGTCTCAGGTCAAGCACATGCAAATGTTTTCCAGCCTTGGATGTATTACATTATTGGTCGCATCATTTCTGGACAGGAGCATTATGACTGGGCATCCTTCATCAGCGATATTCTCCACAGGCAGATTATCGGTTTCCTAGTTGCCCATGAGTTTCACATGTGTTCGTATCTCGTGTACTTGATCACTTATCAGGGTCAGTTCCGAGGGCTAAACACCGTGGGCATTCTCAGTGTTCAGAAAGTCTATCAGTATTATGATCAGCTTGAGTTCACCAAAGCTGAACATCATATCAAGCGTGTTCATGAGGCTTTTCTAACTTATACAGTGAGAAATTTGGACCGGGAGTTGCATGTTCGTATCTTGGCAGTTGCTAGGGCAGCGATGGATGGATGGGAAGATTGGTTTATTCAATTCCCGATATACACCTACATCCGAGTATACGGATTTACAGGAAATCTAGCTATGCTTCCACGCTATCCTTCAGATAAGACAATCTTTTAGGAGTTCTTGAGACAGAAGCAATAAGTTCATCGTCTTTTACGCCGCAGGCACAGACCATCTATCAACTTTCCTTTTCAATTTGCAATGTATTGGTGCAAGACGGCAATTGATGCCAAAGTTGCAGGACAAGAGCTTGAGAGATATCATCTTAAATATCTTGTGGAAGCACGTTCCTATGATCTTTCAGGTCATTATACAACTCGCCTTGCTGGAGGTACATATCATGAGCCTTCTATGGAGGATTACTGAGCAAATTGCGCATATGACTTCGAGGTTCGTAGACGTAGTTACGGACGCTTTTCTCTCTCACAGACTTCTATTTTCTTGTCAGAAGATGTGGGAGGTTTATCAGATGATGAGGGAGAAGTTCTTCCTCAATTTTTCAGAGAGCAGGTTGATACACAACCGTTGCCAGATTGATTGGTATGCCAAGGAATACGCAACGGTGAAGGAGAGGTCAAGTAGAGTTATTCAGAACAGTATACTTTACCTCGACAGCAAGAAGACAAGGAGGGTAAGTGTGCCCAAAGCAAAGCCGCCAGTAGTGGTGAATCCTTCACTACCTTCCTCGTCAAAACCCAAACAAAAGAAGAGGAGTAATCCTCCTAAGAAAGGTCAAGCGCCAAACAATTCAAAGGGCAAAGCGCTTGCCATTGTTACACACACGGAGCCTGACAGACAGCCGGTCACAGAGCTAGTTCAGAGGCCAGTTCAGAGTCCGCCAGTGCCTAAGGTTCAGCCTCAAGTTCCTACACCAGTTCCAGAGCAGTCGCCAACCCCAATTCTCATTGAATTGGATTTAGACTCTCCACCTCGCAGTGGGTCCTCTACTCATTCACTTTCGTCGCAACCTCTTGTTGCTAGTACAGAACCTTCTAGTAGCATTAGCCAAGACCAATCTTGGATCGAAGCTCAGCTAGGAAGGAAGAGGAGGCAGCCATCCTATGTTCTTAATCATTCTGATTTTGATGACATTTACTAGGATGTGCCAGACAAGAGGGTCAAGAACATGGTCCACGTAGAGAGGAACACTAACATGGAGATTGTCGTCGAGACTGCTATACCTCCACAGGGGAAGAACTTGGCTAAGTTGGAATCTCAGGATTTTGAGGTTATCACAGTCAACCTTGGTCGTAGCACACGCCAGACCCATGTTGATCTCCTACAAGTTGCTACAAACAGTGCCAGGGATAGAATACTAAAGGACGGAGAAGATAAGGCAGCCCTCAAGGCTGAAATCAAACAGCTTCGTCAGTATATTTCTAGCCTTGTACATAGACCAGATGCCATTAACACACTCCCGTCGATGCTTGAGTCTCTAGCAGAGCAAAGCCAACTTAATCATTTAGTTGCATATGGCAAGCGTTTGGATGAATGGGAGGAGGAGTTCGTTGCTAGAGGCCGTGCTATGCTCACAGAGTTATATCAGTTGCGGTACAATGCACGAGAGCTCCGTCTTCATCTCCAGGATGAGGAGCGAGATATGGCAATTAATAAACCCCGGGATGAGATTATGATTGCTCACCTGAGTGTGGCATATGATGCAGAGGATAGAGAGGCTATCTACTCTTGGAAAACACAATTGGTTTTTAGGGCAAAGATAGAAGAGACTTTAGCATCAGAGTTGGTTGAGAGTAGAGAGCACGTCACTAGTGCACTCCGGTTTGTGAGAACTCTAGTATCTCGCTTACTGTGCCGATATCAAATCAAGGGTGGTGCCTACGTTGAGCTTACCGATGTTCAGTCAGAGCTCCAAGCACTCATTCATACCATTTTCAGTGGGGAAACCATTGGCTGTAAGGTTACTCAGCTTACAGTCATGTCGGCATTGTTCGATGAGGCAACAAGGAGCAGAGGTGAACTTCAGTCTCAAATCACAGCTGGTGAGGATATGCTGCACCAACATAGCATTCTTCGATAGAGTCTCATAGCTCCAGATAGTGATGCAGTTAACAATCTCGTTGAAGGATTGATTGCTCGGGATTACGGACAGTAAACTTCAGTTCCCACCTCTCAGGATAGACATTATACACAGGAGTTAAACTTGGCGTTACCTTCTCAAGTTGACTCGCTGTTTCATCTGATGCATATCTATTCTGAGATTAGCTTTACACACTTGGAGTTTCATTTAGGGTTTTACGTTAACTGATGGTAGTCTTCCAATTAACTCGCTTTCAATAAGGACGTGCATGCTTGCACAATTGTCCATTTTTAGATTAGATGTTTCGGTTAACTGATGGTAGTTTTCCAGTTAACTGTATAGTTTGCTTTATTAGGGCTTAGCAATAAATCTTGCATGCATTGCAAGACTGTAGTTGACTCAAGGTGATTTTAGGGTTCCCTACACCTTGATGTATATAATTAAAAGCTTTTGTTCATTTGTAATTAACTTTTGCATGATAGCATACATGTTGTGCCCACCTTGCCTGTAGTATTGCTATTTTGTATCTGTTCACGAACTTTTGCACGAGAGAGAAATATATGATGTGCCTACCTTGCCCTCAATATTGCTCTTTTGGTATTTGTTCATGTGTCTTCACTATTATGATGAATTGTTATGCCACATAGGGTTTCATGCAATTATAATGGTGAATTCTTTCCTTAGTTTAGATAAATCTGTTTTGTGCTCAATAAACTTGTTTAGATTGAGATGATAGTTGTGCCACCTTGCCTTCAAGTAGAGAATCTGCACTTGGTTATCGTGTGTTGTTGTGAACAATAAACTTATTTGGATTGAGCTGATAGTCGTGCCACCTTGCCTTCAAGTAGAGAATCCGTATTAAGTTTATCGTGTGATGTTGTTACCAATAAACTTGTTTAGATTGAGCTGATAGATGTGCCACCTTGCCTTCAAGTTGAGAATCTATACTCGTTTATCGTCTGATAGTCAAACCTTGCTCCATTTCCCATGCTATGTTTTCTTGAGGAAACTGGATAGAATTTAAGTAATTAAGTTTAGTTGTAGTTAGTGAATCTGCGAAACCAGAAAATTCTCAGCTGCAATGTATATAGTTTTCGAGAAAGCCTTGTACCTCTACAGCTGAAACAAAAAGACAGGATATAGTTTAGTTTATTTCCATTTGCAAGTACTTTTGTCAAGCACAACGAGGGAGCTTCCCCTCCTAATTTGAAGAGCACTCATTGCGTAGTGTGCATAGCTGTCCATACCAACTCTTACTCCAGAGGTGCTAGTTGTTACGCGAACACATGCCTTGGCCAAATTCAGGCAATATCTTGTGGGCAGTAAGTTTTGTATTAAAACTGATCACAATAGTTTGAGGCATTTCCTAGGGCAGCGAGATTTAAATGACCGTCAGCAAAAGTGGGTGAGTAAGTTAAAGGCATATGACTTTGATATCACCTACATCAAAGGTACCCAGAATGTTGTTGCTGACGCTCTCTCATGTCGGCCTTACCTGAGTTCTATGGTACATATTGCAGAGGATTGGAGGCATTTGATTGTGGCAGAGTATGCCAAGGATACTTGGGCATCTGGTATTGTTGAGGGAACTATGGTGGACACCAGGTACACACTTGTGAATGACTTGATCATTTACAAGAACAGGATTTTCTTGATTCCAGGATCAGAGATGAAGAACACCATTATGCGAGCCTTTCATGATGTACCTACAGTAGGGCATCCCGGGTACTTCAAAACATACAGACAGGTTCGGGAAAGGTTTACATGGAAGGGTCTTAAGGCAGATGTTCTTCAGTATGTGCGTGAGTGCCCTGTTTGTCAGCAGAACAAGTAGGAGAACACGTATCCGGAAGGATTGTTGCAGCCACTTCCGATTCCTGATAGGAAGTGGGAATGCCTATCGATGGATTTTATTACGGGCTTGCCTAAAGCCCAGGGGCGTGATTGCATATATGTAGTTGTGGATCAGCTGACGAAGTATGCCCACTTCTTTCCGATCACCACCACTTACACAGCTACATAGGTAGCAGAGGTTTTCTTCCGTGAGGTTTTTAGATTACATGGGTTGCCTCGGAGCATAGTTAGCGACAGGGATAGTCGGTTCTTGAGTCACTTCTGGTAGGAGGTGTTCAGACTTTGTGGGACCGAGCTTACACCGAGCACTAGTTACCACCCGTAGACTGATGGTCAGATGGAAATAGTGAACAAATGGATGGAAGGCTACCTTAGGAATTACATTGCAGGGAAGCAAAAGGCGTGGGTCAAGTGGATATATTTATGCGAGTATTGTTACAATACTACTTTTCACATGACCATTCAGATGTCCCCCTTCATGGCGTTGTATGGTTATGAGCCGCCTAGTTTTCTGGATTTGCTACTGAGCGACAGTAGAGTGCCTAGTGCTGGAGATTTATTGCAGGAGAGTCAGGACACTATGAGGGCTCTTAAGGAAAATATTGCTAAGGCACAGAATCAACAAAAGCAGTATGCAGATCAGAAGAGGACAGAGAGATCTTTTGAGGTGGGAGACATGGTATATCTCATGCTGCAGCCCTACCGTCAGTCTACTCTTAGGAAGAGTGGATCGGAGAAGCTTAAGCCGTGGTATTATGGTCCTTTCAGGATTCTGAGGCGTGTTGGAGAGGTGGCTTATGAGCTAGAGCTTCCAACGGATAGTAAGGTCCACAATGTTTTTCATGTATCACGTCTCAAGAAGGCGTTGGGACACCATGTGGTACCTTCAGCAGTATTACCTCCCTTAGATGATGAGGGAAAGTTGATCTTAGTTCTTGAGTCGATCCTCAAATACAGAGAGAGACAGTTGCGCAGGAGGACTATCAGGGAATACTTGGTGAAATGGAGAGATTTACCAATAGAGGATGCTACATGGGAGAGCGAGGAGATTTTGCAGCATCCGGAGTTGAGATTGCTTGAGGACAAGCAATTTCAGGAGGGGCGGACTGTAATGTCCCCTTCCAGTTGACATCTCTTAGTTCTTGAGATTAGCCTATTATGTGACCCTCATAGGCTGATGGGGTGGATAGAGGGTCTGGTTGAGGCTTGGCTTGGCTTCAGTTGGCAGAATCATTCAGTTTAGCTTTCGTTCGAGGTCGTTCGGACATCATTTGCTTGACTTACTATTTTTAGTAAGTGGAGACACTCAACAGAGCACCCCTGTTATTTTTAGCAGTATGGTTTGGTCGTATGCGGATTCAGTCACTTATCATCTAGCTTCAGACAGTTCATCATTTGGACCTGTTTTGAGAGAGATATTAATATTTGTTTGCTAAAATAAATATTAATTAATTAAAGGCTTATATTATAAAGTTATAATATAATTAAATAGTATAACTTAAGTGACTTAAAGGAAGGGGTCGACCAACATGAAGAAGGGGCCACTTTTCAATTATATTTTATAATTAAAAGTGCGTTCAAAACTATGGAAATATTAAAAGTAAAAATTCAACTTTATTTAAATGATGCTTTTTGAGAAAAGTCGACCCTCTTGAGAATATAAGGTTTTTCATTGTGAAGAAACATCATTATGTTATGAAATCGAATTTTTGCCAAGTGCTTCTTCAGAGAATAGAGCCTAGGGTTCCAGTTTTCATTCTGCATTGGAGAACGAGCCATCTTCAGTGTTTGCAGTTCAGAGGCTATGAAATACCAGCTGATTTATTGCTTATCAGAGAGATAACTTCATCCAGAGGTTATTACAGAGCTTATTCAGAGATTACTATTTCAAAGTTTATTCCAGAGAATCATCTAGAGACAGAGAAGATCCTTGAGCGGCTGATTTGTATGCATCTGGCTACCATTCTTAAACTGTACAGACTTCTCTTTTGCTGCTGCAGGGCCGTACCATCAAGTACAGGGCCGTACTTGCTGCCTAGGGAAAAACACCTCACCTTTTTGCATTTTGACTTCATCAAAAAGGGTGCCTAACCTTCTGGTTTCGTTTTTATTCTTCTGGCGAAGGGAGAAGCTGATATTTATGATGGCTGTACTTTTCATCTCATTCCGGAACGCCTGTAATCAGCAAATCAGGTTTTTCATTAATGCAATCAGCTTTGCTTTTTAATTTGCATGTTAGGGTTTGGATATTGTAAACATCGAGAAAGTGTAATAAAACTATTTGCCATCGATCTGGAGATTCAAATTTGTCAGTTTCAGCTTATTGAATTTATTATAGAATTTTTGAAGCAATTCTTTCAAAATCACATTTTGTCTCTTTATGCAAAAAACACAAAAAAATATCAAAACACTCAAAAACCCATCAAAAACAAGCAGTTTCAGAAACAGTGAGAATAGGGGTTTCTACAGACAAAATGCACCACCATTTGACAAGGAGACATTAAATGATTTACGAAAGAAAAAATTATGTTTTTGGTGCAAGGCACCCTATGATGAGAAACATGTATGCCCTCTTCATCCCAAGGTGAAAAATAACCAGATGGAGTGGTTTTATGAGGGAGAAGAGCAATCTGATCTGTCAGACCAGCAAGCTGATTCAGAGCATTCAAATGATGAAAGGTCTGAAAATGATGGTGAAAATGGAGGAAGGAAGCTATAGGAGGCACACTTGACTAGTCTTCAGAGAGATGGATCTTTTAGACTACGTGGGCTCCTAGCAGGTCAGAAGGTAATCACTCTACTCGACACTGGTGCTACTCATAATTTCATAGATGCACGGTTGGTAGAGAGACAAGGTATACAGACAGAGGAGTTTGAGGGTATTCGAGTCAAGGTGGCTGATGGGTACACCCTCAAATGAGATAGAAAGATAACAGATCTTTCGATGCGGCTAAACAACTATGAGTTCAAGACTGAGTTCTATGTTGTTAATATGGGAGATACTGATGTGGTCCTTGGAATGGCATGGCTTCACGATTTGGGTGAGTTCACACTCAATCTACGGGATATGGAGATGAAGTTCAAAGTGAACGGGAAACCTCACGTCATCAAGGCCATCAGAGATAGTAATCTGAGGATGGTATCATACAGGCGGATGGAGAGACTCATTCGTCATGATATGGTTGATTGGGCTGTAGAGTGTATGTTATTGCCAGCATAGCAGGAGCAGCAGAAGGTTGAGTACCATCCAGACATTCAAATACTGAGGACTAAACACTCTAAAGTGTTTAGTGACATTCCACCTGGCAGACCTCCGGATAGAGGCACTGAGCACATTATCGAGTTGGAGGAGGGCGCAAAGCCCTTACACCTTATAGGCATCCGAAACGGCTCAAGGATGAGATAGAGAAGACAATCAATGAGCTGTTGGCTATGGGTCATATCAGACCTAGCAAGTCACCTTTTGCTTCATCGGTCGTATTGGTGAAGAAAAAAGGATGGATCACTTCAGATGTGTATAGATTACCGCCAGCTCAATAAGAAGACAATCAAGAATAGGTACCCGATATCTCGCATCGACGAGTTGATTGATGAGTTGCACAGTGCTATCTTCTTCACGAAGATTGACTTGAGATCTGGGTACCATCAGATTCAGATGAGGTAGCAGGACATAGAGAAAACCGCTTTCAGATGTCATTGCGGTCACTTCGAGTTCTTGGTTATGCCTTTCGGTCTAACCAACGCACCTGCCACCTTTCAATCTACCATGAACAAGGTCTTCAGTTTTCAGCTACGGAGATTTGTGTTGGTCTTCTTCGATGACATCCTGGTGTACAGTAGGTCATGGGAAGAGCATTTAGCTCACTTGGATGCGGTTTTGGGTATCTTGGCTGAGGAGTCCTTTTATGCCAAGGAATCCAAGTGCGAGCTAGGCATGGCTGAGTTGTTGTATCTTGGGCACTTCATCAGTGCCAAGGGAGTCAGTATGGACCCTGAGAAGGTCCGAGCGATAGTTGAGTGGCCAGTACCAGAGAACCTTATGCAGCTCAGAGGATTCATTGGGTTGTGTCCTTTTTACAGGAGATTTGTTAGTGGATTCTCACATCACGTCGCACCCCTTACTGATTTGACAAAGAAAGGGGCTTTTGCTTGGTCACCACAGGCTCAGGAGTGCTTTGACAGGTTTAAGGTGATCATGACTTCTTGTTCAGTGTTAGCACTACCGAACTTTACGAAGTCATTTGATTTGTATTGTGATGCTTCAGGAGAGGGCATTGGTGCCGTTTTGATGTAGGAGAGACACTCTATTACTTTTGAGAGTAGAAAGCTTAGGGGTCCTGAGAGGTTTTACAACATTTATGACAAGGAAATGTTAGCCATTATGCATGCTTTGGCTAAATTCAGGCAATACTTGGTAGGCAGCAAGTTCAGCGTGTACAGACCACAATAGCCTAAAACACTTCCTTGGACAGCGAGACCTAAACGAGAGACAGCAAAAATGGGTCAGCAAATTGCAGTCGTATGATTTTGACACACCTTCATTAAGGGGAAGCAGAATGTTGTAGCTGACGCCTTGTCTTGCAGACCTCAGTTGAATACTATGGCACAGATTTGCGAGGATTGGAGGCATCGGATCATTACAGAGTATGCTAAGAACCCATGGGCTTCTAGCATTGTGGATGGGATAGAGCAGGATAGTAGGTACACCATTGTGAATGACTTGATCATTTACAAGGGGTGGATTTTTCTAGTTCCTAATTCAGAGTTGAGGGATACAGTTCTGAGGGCCTTTCATGATGTTCCTATGGCGGGCCACCCCGATTACTTCAAAACTTATAAGCTGGTACGGGAACGGTTTACTTTTAAAGGGCTAAAGACTGATGTTCTTCAGTATGTATGAGAGTGTTCTGTTTGCCAGCAGAACAAGTAGGAACACACATATCCTGCTGGATTGCTTCAGCCACTCCTGATACCCGACAGGAAGTGGGAGTGTTTATCGATGGACTTTATCACGGGTTTGCCGAAAGCCCAAGGTAAAGATTGCATTTACGTAGTTGTCGATCGGCTAACTAAATATGCACACTTTTTTCCGATCACTACTACATTCAAAACATCGCAAACTACAGAGCTTTTCTTCAAAGAGGTATTCCAGCTGCATGGGTTGCCTCGGACTATAGTCAGCGATAGAGACAGTCGGTTCATGAGCAAATTTTGGTAGAAGTTATTTAGGCTTTGTGGGACCGAACTAACACCGAGTACTAGCTACCATCCACACACAGATGGACAGACGGAAATTTTCAATAAGTAGGTGGAAGGTTATCTGCGCAACTACATAGCTGGATAGCAGAGAGCTTGGGTGAGGTGGATATACCTCTATGAGTATTGTTATAACTCTACTCACCACATGACTATACAGATGACGCCCTTCATGGCATTATATGGGTATGAGGCGCCCAACCTTTTGGATTTGATATTGAGTGATAGCAGAGTGCCTAGTGCAGGTGACATGATGCAAAGTCAGTAGGACATTTTGAGGTCTCTCAGAGACAATATCCAGCGGGCACAGAATCAACAGAAGCAGTATGCTAATCAGAAAAGGGTTGAGCGTTCTTTTGCGGTGGGTGACATGGTGTATCTCATGTTACAGCCATATCGTCAGTCTACTCTGCAGAAGAGTGGAGCAGAGAAGTTGAAACCTCGTTACTATGGTCCATTCTGTGTTATCAGACGAGTGGGCGAGGTTGCTTATGAGTTGGATTTACCGGCGGATAGCAGGGTGCATAACATATTTCATGTCTCACGCCTGAAGAAGGCATTGGGTCAGCATGTGATTCCCTCTCCAGTACTGCCACCCCTTGATGACGAGGGGAAGTTGATATTAGTGCCTAAGGCCATCCTCGATGGTAGAGAGAGACATCTTCGGAGGCGGGTTATTAGAGAGTATTTGATCAAATGGAGAGACTTGCCGGTTGAGGATGCTACTTGGGAGTCAGAGGATATTTTACAGCATCCAGAGCTGAGATTGCTTGAGGACAAGCAATTTCAGGGAGGGCGGACTATAATGTCCCCTTCCTAGGCAATACCGTCATGTCAGAGGTTAGCTTATTATTCAGATCCTCGTAGGAAGGCAGATGTGTTTAGAGGATCACTTGAGGCAGTTATCCAGCGTTGGGAACATCACTCCAGCAGTTGATTCAAGTTTGGGCCTTTGCAGACTCTTTCAGAGTGGTTTTTTAGATACTTACTATTTATAGTAAGTCAGGCAGGCGGGAGCTGCTATTTTGGGCAGGGCACCTAGTTCAGCTAGTCAGCTCAATTTCGACCCAGTTTGACAGTTTGATAAGCAGATGGAGAATAATGGAGCATTTAATGATTATTAAATAATTATTATTTTGACTTTATGTTATAAAGTCACTTTAATGATATATTAAAATATTAATGATTAATGGCATATTATAAAGTATTTAATACTTTATAATAAAGGAGAATTATTATTATAATGAATAATTATTTATTCATTAAAAGGGGACGCCATTATTTTAATATTATTGCCTAAGTCAAAAAGAGGCGAATTAATATTAAATGCATTTTCAGTGATTTTTGAGAAAGAGTTGACTTCTTGAGAGAACTTATATATTCAGCTGAAGGAAAATCGAACTCATATGTTGATTATTCTAATTTGTCTTTATTCATCTCTCAGAGAGCATTAGGGTTTGAGAAACCAGGGTTTCTACAGATCAACAGGTTTTGAGGAACGTTCCCTCTTCAAAATCTGACATACTGAGGCTGCGAAATACCAGTTGAAGATTGTCAATAGGGTGACTTCATTCAGAGGTTGCAGTTGTACTTATTGAATTGATTCACGAAGGGTTTTGGAGGAGATTATTCATCAGTTATTTGAGGCGACTTCCAGAGATCCATTTCTAGTGGCTTGGCACACTTCCCAAGGAAAGTACGGAATTCTTTATTGCTGGTACAGGCCGTACTTTGCTGCAGCAAGGGCCATACTTCTTTCCCAGAGCAAATCGCTTGGCTTTTTCATCTTCTATCTTCTGCAAGTTGGACGCCTAGGGTATCTGGAGACATTGCATCAGTTTCGAGGTGGGAGATTGCATCATATCTTTCAGCCATACCATTTCAGTCTCTCTTTCTGGCGCCTGCAAGCTTATCCAGGTTTTCAATAAAATGCTTTCCTTTTTGACTGAAAGATTAAATATTGCAGTTGTAATCATCTGAGAAGATTAATAAACCATCTGGCATCGAGATTTGATCTATGTTCTATAGTTTTTATGCATCTATTATTTTATATTATTTTTCCAATCATTTCTTGCAAAATCGCAGTTTGTTCTTTAATTGCAAAAACACCAAAAAAATCACAAATTCAAAAAACAAAACAAAACCTCAGTATTATTGGTCAGTGAACGGGTTGAGAGACACCCGGTCTCTTACATAGGGATCAGATTCAATGATCAAGCATTGAACAAAATATCAAATGATGAACGTGCATGTTGAATGAAGAAGGAAGGTGAAATCCGCTTAAAATTGACTAACACTACTTGACATGGGCGCCCCAAGAGGAAATAGGCGCCCATCTTTTTAGGGCATCAAACAATTAAATTAGGGTTCGAGCTTCCAAGCAAAGTTGTTCAGAATTCTCCCAGCTCCGTAGCGAATCCGACAGTGCAGTCATCGGATCATCCAGTCGTCCAGGATTCGAGGTCAAACATAAGGTTTTCAACCAGAAGATGAAGTGAAAATCATGAAAGTAACGAAAATTTTTCTAAGTCTGGAAGTTTTCAGTGCCCCTGGTGTCCAGGGGCGCCCAGCTTTTTGAGGGGCCTAACTCAGTTGTAAGGATTTGCAAAAAGGCTCAATCTCTCCATAATTCAGACGGCTTCGCAACAGGTGTCTTCTTCAGAGCATCCAACTTGTCATTCTCCAAAAAATCTAGATCGAGGTGAAGGTATAGGATGAAGGTTTGAATTTGAAGATAAAACCTAATGAAAAATATTCTAAGTCTGGAGCAAATGGGCGCCCCTATAAGAGAAAGGCACTGATGATTTTGAAGGCTCAAATGGATGAATTTGCCAGTAAAGCTTCCAACATGACTTCTCCAGAATAGATCAAGCTTTCCAACGAGATCACTAGCACCTCAATCTGAGTTGGCAGTCACCAGATGCAGCAGCCGGAACAGAAGGTCTAACAGAGCCAAAGTTGAAAGCAGAGAAGAAAACACCAAAAATGCCTAACTCTAGTGAAGTTGGGCACCCCAGCTTGCCAGGGGCACCCAAGCTTTTGATGCCTTAGATCCAGCTTTCAGGAGATGTAGCTCCCAGAAGACCCCTCTCAGAATCTTCTCAGCTCCGCAACGAGTCCAGCCATCAGTCAATCAGACGCTCGGATCGTCAGATCTGACATGTTCATCTGGAGAAGAGTTGATGAAGAAATGTTGAAAAAGTTTCTTAGTCTGGTGAAGGTGGGCGCCCCTGGAGAGAAAGGGCGCCCAAGGTTTTGAAGCATGAAAGGTTAGAATTTGCAGATACAGTCTCCAGGATCACCTCGTCAGATTCAATCGAGCTACCCAATGAAGCTGATGATCAATCAATCAAATCAGTGTAGCTCCTAGAATAAAGATTTCATTAGAAGATCAAAGGGAAATGAAGAATTGAAAATCATGTAAAAATGGCTAACACTTTGAAAGTTCAGAGCCCCTAGAGGAAATAGGCTCCCATGAATTTGAAGGTCAAATAGAAGTTTTTTGCCAGAAGTGCCTCCAGGGTGATCTCCTCAGAATCAGACAAGCTTCACGATGAATTATTCAGCCCATCCATCGGATCAACCTAGAAGCCGGAGATCGAAGATCAAACAGGGTTCAAAATTGAGGAAAAGTTGAAAACTTAAGAAAAATGGTTAAGTCTGGTGAACATGAGCCCCCCAGGTAGCCAGGGGCGCCCAAGCTTTTGGAGGTTAAGATAAAGTCTTTAGCCCAAGTTGTCTCCAGATGATCACTTCAAAAACAATCGGGCTCCATGACGGATCATTCTACCAGATCACAGCGTTCACCGAGCTCCCGAAAATCAAGATTGAAGAGGATGAAACTCAAGCAAAAAAATTGAAAATAGTGAAGAAAATGGCTAAGTATGGAGAAGAAAAGCGCCCCAAGAGGAGATTAATGCCCAAGAAACCATGCCTTAGCCAAGTTTTCAAAATGTCAAAATTTCATAGAGAAGGAAAATGTCTAAATTCAATGCACAAGTTGAGGCTAGGGTTTGAAGGATTGAAAGCAAAAGAAAGCAGATTTTCTCATCCTTAAACTTATTTAAGGCATTCTTGTCCTTCATTCTTCACAATTTCTTGCAAGTGGCAAAGAGGAGTAGCAAACAAAGTTTTTCTTTTCAAAATTTGAGAGCCATAGCTTGCTAATTTTTCAAAAGTTCATCAATTTTCAGATCAGCAACATAAGACCTTGCTTTTTTTCATGCTTTTTTCATCCAGAACATCGAATTCTTGAAGAAGGTCAAGGGTTTCAATTTTCAGCCATCTGGGTTTCTTCATCTCATTCTTCTAAAGAATTTTTGAGGAAATTTATCAAGTTGCAGCAGCTGCTTTTTCCTTGCATGTCAGTGAAATCTTCAGAGTTTGCAAATTTTGATCATCTAGGTCCTCTCAAAACAGTCTTTTGAAGAAAACCCATATCATAGCTTTTTCAAGAAAATTTCAAATTCTAGGGTTGGCTGCTTTTTCGATCAGCCATCAATGTTTTTCAAATTTAATCAACTGGGTCCATTTCTAATTGTATTCTAAACAAAACCCAGGTGCTAGCTTTTTCGGTTAAAATTTGAGAAAATTAGGGTTTGCTGTTTTTTAGTCTAAATTCAAAATTTTCAAAAATGAATGATCTGGGTTGCATTGCAACGAAATTCTAAGCAAAACCCATATCTCAGAAAAATTTCCAAAAATTTGTCTGTTTGAGGCCAAAAAACTAGCATTCTAAAAATAGAAAGTTACTCAAAACTGGTCTGAACATAGGCGAGTTTACAGTCATTCTTCAAGGTTTTCAATATGGAGTACACTCTTCTCGAGTTTAAGACCAAATCAGTACTATATCAAAATTTCATCATCTCAGCTGAAGAACACGAGGAGGTGTGATATGAGAAAAATGAAAGGTATCAGAAAAGAGTTGTGCAATACTCTTCTGTTGGAAATCAAGAGAAGTGTCAGAAACATAAAGTTGCAGAGCCACCAAGTTATCAATTAGTGAGTCATCTTTTCGGGCAGCGATGTTTTTCAAGAACAGAACTCATAAAGCAACCAAAGAAGTGAAGGATTCTCTAAGTTTGATCACAGAGGCGAGAAGATCTTGGAGAATCGAAATATTGCCTTAGATAGTATCAATGCACCTGACCGGGACACGTTTCCTGCTTTTTAGCAAATGTGATTGAGATTTAAAGCAGCTTTCTTCTAGAAGCTTTCTTTCCGCTTTCTTTCTATTCTTGGAGCAATTCTTATCCATTCTTTGAAGAAGAGAAAGAAGATAAATGTAATAGTTGGCATTTCCTGCTTTTCCTACTTTCTTAGGTGTTAGATGTTATCTTCTTTCTAGATTTAGAAATAAAGCTTGCTTGTTGAGCAAGCCCTAGATTGTAAAAGCAAGGAGATTTTAGGGTTCCCTACTCCTCTGCTTGCCTATAAATAAGAGCCTTTGCTCATTAGTTTTCTTTAACCATGCTAGTGATAACAAAACACTGAGCCTAAGTGCCTTCTATTGTTATTCAGTGTTGTTCAATTGTGTTTATGATAGCGAATTGTTGAGTCTCTTTAGCCAACAAGTAGTTGTTGTAATCATTGTTCCTTTTGTGTAAGAACAAGTTTGCAAGCCTCTTTAGCTGCAAGTTCTTGTTTCGTGTATGTGTTTAGTGTAATCTTTATTCCAGAAGTTTGAGAAATAAAATCGTGAGCCTCCTTTTCCTTGGTATAACGTCTTAGATTTTTGTTTATTGTGTTATGTTTTTGTGATCTTAATTTCAACCTACATTGAAGTGTGTAGATGTATGTTGAGAAAGAGTTCTCTTAAGCCTTTTTTAGAGAATAAACCTTGTTCATTTCTAAATTCTCTTGCTCTGCGTATTACTTGAGAAGTTAGAAACGTCTTTAGCTTAAGTTAGTCGTAGTTGAAGTTCTTAATCAAAAAATCTTAGCTGCGGCGTTTGTGTTTTATAAACCTTGTGCTCTAGCTGAAACAAAAAGATAGGTGAATTAGTTTTAATTTACTTTCTTTCATACCATCAGCAAGAGGAAGCTTCCCCTCCTAATTTGAAGAGCAGTTTTACTGTGCATAACTGTCCGTTTCAAATACGCATTCCAGAGGTGTGAATTTAAACGCCAACAAAGTTGTCATGAAACTTTGTCCAAGTGGCAAAAAAGGAAAAAACTATTAAAAAAAAAACATGTTACAAATAGCTGAAAATTGTTGAAAATGCATGGATGTACCCTAAAGAGTCGAATGGAGATGGAAGAAACTGAGTTTTGAAGTTTTGGTTGAATAGAAGCAAGCTTTTTCTGTATTTCCAATGTTGTAGTCATTTTTCTATCACTTGGTATGGCCTGTACGGCTCATGTATTGATCTGAAAATGCATTGCTATATGAAAATACTTTTTTTTTTTTTTGTAGCATCAATTTTTATTGAGTATTTTAAAAGTTATCACCATTTTGTTGATGGCAGCCCTATTCTAACAACGTTTTCCAGAATTTGCAGCTTGGGAAACTCGTGGTACAGCCTAGTACGGTCTATTACAGCCTTGTTGGTGAATTACGAAGTTATAGGAGAGAGTTAGCTTTCAAATGCACTTGTTTCGGTAGATTTTCATCACGTTTTGTGCAAGTTATTGCTATTTTGGTGACTGCAGGTCAAAACCCTGCATAAGGTTTCCAGCGACATAGAAAATTCAATATCTTTGTTTTCCTCTATTAAAAGGTTATGAAAATTTGTGGAGAGGTCTGTATTGGGCATATCTAAAAACCCTTTAAAGGATAGTTCACAATTTTCAAATTTGATGGAGTTCTTAATCACAGTTTGCTTGCATTTGTTTGAAAAAACAGTCAAAAACCCCAATTCAATGAAAGCTTGATGAAATCTATGCACTATGTGATGAAGGTTGGATGGGAAATCATGGTGGTATGTTGTTACAGGTCTTCAAAAGTCAATAATATCATATTTCATGCTGTCCCATTGTTGTTTGCCTTGGTGGTGTGCCATTAGGCTTATGAGCAAGTTACCAAATATGAACAAAATAGCACTTTTGCCTTAGTTACATTGAAACCCTATTGGAAGTGTGTCAAGGTGTTTGTTATAAAGCCCTCCTCTGCATCATTTTGGTACTAGAGCTAGAAGAGCCTGAAAGTGCAAGGTATGCACTAGGACAAGAGAGTTGTGAGAGAAAGTTTGTTGCAAGTATGAAAGAGAGTCGGTGACTTATATCCTCCAATAGTGATGAAACTGGGTAGAAGGTGTGCAGATTTCTTCTACTGAGAGGAAGTGGGTAGAAGAGGTCTTGGAGAGTACATCTTCCAGAATCCTATTGGGTAGAGGATAGTTGCGTGTGTGAAGGTATTGGGATACCAAAAGAATGGAAGTGTTGAGGAGAATAATCCATGAAGACCTGAAGAGTAAGAAGTTGTCAAGCAAGCAACAAGAGATGAGTAGAGAAATGAGTGAGATGAAGAAGAAAGATGAGAAGGTAAAACAAATAAATATTCACAAGATATACCAACGATGAGACAAGATTTGGAACAAATGCAAAAAACATTTGAAGAAAGAATACAGAGTATAGTAAAAAGAGTGTGTAGTCAGAACATCACCATTCACAAAATTGTCAAGTGGCTGATAAGGGAAATTGTGGAAAGAAGAAAGAGGCAACAATTGAGAAGAAAGATAAAAAAATTAATCAAGATGATGGCAA
The DNA here is from genome assembly GCA_007258455.2 of Sequoia sempervirens. Classification (NCBI taxonomy): domain Eukaryota; kingdom Viridiplantae; phylum Streptophyta; class Pinopsida; order Cupressales; family Cupressaceae; genus Sequoia; species Sequoia sempervirens. The sequence continues at coordinate 65,250 of VDFB02382958.1, forward strand.
AGGGAAAGCCATCCAAGGAAGAGCAAAAAGATGAAGAAAATGAGTCCACTGAGACAAGTGTAACAAATGAAGATGAAGATGGAAAAGAGTATAAAGAAAAAGGCGAAGTGAATGCAAGGTATGAAGATTGTTATGCAACTGTAGCACAATATGGTGAAGAAAATGTCGCAAAAACAACAATGGTACTGGTTGTATTTTCTGATTTTATGGATGATGAATATGCTGAAAAATTGTATTCAAATGATGAAGATGAACACATGGACAATGGTAATGTAGCATATGAACAAGAACTGGAGTTTTAGAACCTTGAAGCTGAGAAGATGCTAAGAGACGGTGCAAGAAGAAGAAGAAAGATCCAAGGAAATTCAAGAATGCAGAACATATAGCAAGGTGTAAGGAGCATTAGCTTTTGGAAATGAATTCCCAATTGAATGACAAGTGGCAGCGAAGTGGAAGACCTAAGGTAAAAATGAAACATGCAAGCAGAGCAAGATTCCACATATCAGATTTGCAGGTTGAAGAAGTCCACATATCCTTGTTTTGCATCCTCGATGTGAAATGAAAAATCTTTTGGGGTATGGTAGGAAGGTTCTTTGGAGGGATAAGGATCAAAATTTCAGAATTAATGGTGTTGTTCCCTTCCTTACCAGCCACTTGATGGATCCATTTGTTCATCAACAAATGGATTGGAGAGAAATTTTGAGCAAAGAACAGTTCTTTTTTGTAACGAAATCTCTAGAGAGACTGTTTTTAGCTATGGATATGAGCAGATGTAATATTTTGGATGATGATTTTCAGTTTTGCAGTAGCTGATTATCTTTTTGGATGTTGATTTTCCAAAAATCAAATCCTAAGATGTTTATTTCAAACCTGTTAGGAAGTTGGTTTATTCATTTCCAGGTCTTTCAGTCTCCTATATGGACTGAGTTTTTGCCTCAAATGAGTGAGGGAATGATATAGTATAGTCAAAATTCAGGTATGGGTTGTTCTCTGATAATAGATAGTGAAATTTTTGGTAACATCTCATACATTATTGTTTGGGGCAACGAGCTATTTGCTGATTTGATTAATCAATTTGAAACTTATGTTGTGAGATGTGTGAAGATTTCTTGGAGTTCTTTCAGTGAAATCAGTTTGCTTCAAAGGAAGCATTGTACAATGATGGTGTGTGGAGCGTTGTTCTTTGTTTGGCGTTGGTTTGGTGACTTGTTTAAGAACATTTTTGTTGCTGATCAGAATTATGACAGCAAGGTTTGCAGGTCCTTCAGACGGATATGGGACCCAGGCACTGACATGTTTGGTGCATTGTTTTTTGTGGACCGAGACATGTTGCTCCACCTTGGATATTCAGATGTTTTAATTAGAGTAGCGCAATGGATTAGAGGAACAGTGTTCCTAAGGAGGATTTGGAATCCTGGTATCACTTGGGTTTGTTATTCAACAACTGAAGATGATGAAGCCAATGTTGGCTTTTTGGAGTTTCCTTAAATGGTGTTTCAATTTAGTTTTAATCAGGAGGCCTCTTGTATTGGCATCCAGCAGTGCAGTGCTTACATCAGTTGGTGCTATCTTTCTCCTAGGTTGGTTTGGGACCTAGGGATCATATTCAATTTCAGTTTGGTTTAGCATGGTGATTTTGGGAAGGCATTAGAATTGCTTGAGGACAAGCAATTTTGGGAAGGGCGGACTGTAATGTCCCCATTTTAGCTATACGCCCTTCAATGACTGATAGCCTATTTCCGGAAGCCCGTAGGCTCGTTAGAGGTAAATTTAGGGTTTCCTATTTTATAGGGGTTCTGATGTATTTTTGATGGCTTGTATGTTAGAGTTTCGGATGCATGTCTGGTGGAGTTTTCTGGGTTTTCAGAAAGCTTCGCAGTGGTATGTTTTGCAAAGGCATTGGGCAACTTTTTAGAATTTACTATTTTTAGTGAGTTCTATTTCTGGCAGTGCCATCTTGGGCAGTAGCATTAGCAGTCAACTCAGTTTCCATTTCGAGCAGTGCAGTTTGGAGCATATTTGGCTTTCAGCATTTTGAGGCTCATTTTGGGTAAAATGATTTATTCTAAGTCATTAATGTTATAATTTCTTATTGGCCCCCTCGGCCTAGTTAATGAGTTAAAGTTGTTTTAAAAGGTGGCCTTTGAGGGTGGACGCCTCATTGAGAGATTATTTAAATATTTCTAAAGTAAATATTTCTCCTCAAGTCTTGGACGCCTAGAAAGGTGAATTTAATGTTTTAAAAAGTTAAAATATTTCAAAACTGAAATGGGTGTCTCTTTTGGAGGGAAAAAAAGATGGAAGCTGAAGAGCCAACAGTCACCTTCAATTCTATAAAAGCAGGCCATTGCTCATTAATTTCTCATCTTTGGAAAATTATAACGAAATGTTGTTGGTTTGAATCCAGAACCTGGCTAAGGGAAAGCTTAGCAATTTGTCTCCATTCTTCGGGCTTGAAACTATGGTTCCCTAGATGGTGGATTGAGAGTTTGCTTCATTCAAAAGTGCACATTGAGTTTCATTGTTGGAGAATTTGAAGTATTTTTCAGTTTTTGAGCTTGCTGGTTCATTCATGGCTGAAGGTGATTTTCATTAACAGCTTTTTGTACGATTTTAATGTGCTTCTGGGTATTGAAGATATGGATTCCTAGCACATGGACGCCCCTTCCTATAGAAGATCAAAATTTATTTCGAAGTATTTATTTTTGTCTTGCCAAAATCGCACTAGCAAGGAGGTCGTACCATTTCAAGAGGTATTGGACTGCGTGCAAAAATAAATGGCTGAGTTTTGATGCAATTTCAATGTAGCAATTTGGGCACCAACCTTCACAAGAGCTTCAACAATTTATTTCATTCAATTTGGAGGTATATTGAAGAAGTTATAACATTTTATTAGTTTACAGTTGCTAGTTGAACAATTTTAGTTTGCTAGTTTTTAAAATCAAATTGCTATAAGTTCAGTTTTTGGCTTCAATTTCAGTCTTCAAGAGGTTTAGAACTTGAAAGAATCATCCTTTATATATTTGCAATCATTCTTTCATTGTAACACTCATAATTTGCAGTTTTTCTTTAATTGTAAGGTTGTGAATTAGTAGTACTAATCCAACCATTTTATTACTGCATTTACTTGTGACTAATTGATGCAAATATTATAACCCCTCGATGGTTTACCGCCAGTGTGGAGTAATCTGATTTGTAATTTCATTTACCACCCACTGTTAAGTGGAGAATTCCCACTCTCAAGTGGATGCCCACCGCAGCGGATGAATTAGTTGAATTGTTTGTAGTATTCCCCCCACTGTTAAAGTGGTTGAGTGGAAATCTTTATGGCTGGTTCACCGCCTAAGTTCTTTCAATTTTGTAATACTTACTCCGCCATATGTTAGCACCTCACCTTCAAAAGGATCTTGTGTGCACATTCTTGGCGTTGAGTTTATTTTGTACTTCCAGTTGTAATCACCCTATAGTTGTTGAGTTATTAGATCCTAGGGATCCTCTGACCATATGCCCACCCCTCTTCCTTAAGTGGTTTTAGGGCGCATTCTTGGTTAAAGTTCTTTTCCGCATCATTTTGGTTTGGAGCTAACCTTAATGGGTGCATGTGCATTGTAATTGATATTGAAAAAATCTAGGAAAAAATTAAGGGGCATATTTTAAAATATAGCACAATATGGTGAAGAAGATGTTGCAAAAAAAACACAGGTACTGGTTGTATTTTCTTATTTTATGGATGATGAATATGCTGACAAATTGTATTCAAATGATGAAGATGAAGACATGGACAATGGTAATGCGGCATAGGAACAAGAACTGGAGTTTTGGAACTTTGAAGCTGAGAAGCTGCTAAGTAAGAGATGGTGCAAGAAGAAGAAGAAAGATCCAGGGAAAGTCAGGAATGCAGAACATACATCAGGGTGTGGGGAGCATCAGCTTTTGGAAATGAATTCCCAGTTGAATGACAAGTGGCAGCAAAGTGGAAGACCTAAGGTAAAAATGAAACATGCAAGCAGAGCAAGATTTCACATATCAGATTTGCAAGTTGAAGAAGTCCATGATGGAAGACATTGAAAAAATTGCAGATCACATCTCAGATGGAACTGATATTTTTTTTTTCTTCCCCTTGGGTGTATGGTGTAGGGGCATCCGGAGCCTCATTAGGCATAATTTTGTTATTTTTGAGTTTTAAGTTGTTGGTAGGCTTTGTAGTCTAATAAGGTCATTTGTGACCATGTGGGAGCATATTAATTCATTTTTGGTGTGTTAGAGGGTCATTGGTTTTAAAATGTAAAAAAGTTGTCAATGTTGCTAAAATTGTCAAAAAGTTGCTAAAAGTTGTCATGAAACTTTGTCCAAGTGGCAAAAAAGTAAGAAACTGTTACAAAAAAAAAAAAAATGTTACAAACAGCTGAAAATGGTTGAAAATGCATGCATGTACCCTCAAGAGTCGAATGGAGATGGAAGAAACTGATTTTTGAAGTTTGGGTTGAATAGAAGCAATTTTGTATTTCCAACATTGCAGTCATTATTCTGTCACTTGGTATGGCCTGTACAGCTCATGTATTGATCTAAAAATGATTGCATCATGTTGCTATATGAATCTACTTTATTTTCCTTTTTGTAGCATCAATTTTCGTTGAGTATTTTAAAAGTTATGGCCATTTTGGTGAAGGCTGCCCTGTTATAACAACATTTTTCAGAATTTGCAGCCTGAGAAACTCGTGGTAAGGCCTGGTACGGTCTATTACTGTAATGTCCCCTTTCCAAGCCTGACATTTTCAGTGACCGTTAGCCTTTCCTTGGGAACCCGGAGGCTAGTCGGAAGTTAAAATTAGGGTTTCCTAATTTTGAGGAGGTTATTGCTCGAAGAGGATAGTTTTAATGGCGGATTCCTTCTAGGTTTTCAGAGGGCTTCGCGATGGTATGTTCGTCTCAGCATTCAGAGTACTTTTTGGAATTTACTATTTTTAGTAAATTCTATTTTTGGCAGTTTTCCAGATGAGTTCAGGTTGGTTGACTTTCGGTTTCAGAATGATCAGTTGACTTCCTCAGTTTTGGCTTCAGGGCGCTTTCGGAGAATTGAGCTAAGTCATTTAAATGAAAAAGTCACGTTTAAATGTTATAATTTAACGTTGACCCTTTTGGCTTAGGCTTAATGACTTAATGTTGTTTTAAAAAGTGGGTTTTATGGGTGGCGCCCTCATTAAGAAATAATTTTAATTATTTCTTAAGTCAAAGCAAGATTTAATGGGGCGCATATTCCAAAGTTTAATATTGAACTAAAATATCAAATTGGGAGACTTGAAGAGAAAGTACGCCCTCATGAGAAGATTAGAGTTTTGACCTAAAATCTGATTTTAGGGTTTCGTGAAGTCAAACAAAAAATTATAAAAAGGAGGCTTGTGCATCATTTTGGATCATCTTGGAAAATACACTGTTATGCTGCCGGATTGGCTCTGGAATCGCTTCGAGGAATGAAGGCCTCCTAGCATCGGGCATCACTTCGTGTTTGAGAGACAACATCAAGTGGTGAAATTCAGTCTTTGTGAGTGCATCTTAGTTATTCATTGTGTTCAGTTCTTGCATTGTAAAATCTGTCTTTGGCATTTTATTGTTTCAGTTTATTGCATTAAATTATAGACAGCAGATTGCATGTTGAGTTCATAAATCAAAAAATATCAAAAATATCTTTGTGGGTGTTAGTCCATTGGTTGTGTTAGGTTTAGGCGCCACCATTCTCTAAGTTACAGATTTTTATGTGGAGTTTGCAATTTTTAAAGAGAAATTGAGTTCTTCAGCTGGGGCCGTACCTTTTTATGCATTGGGAATTGTGCCTTAATCATTTGGAGTGTTTTAAGTCTGTTTCTTCATATCATCTTGAGCGCCATTGTGTTGGGAGTCTTATGGTTTAGGAATCACTTCATTTGAGCAAGGGAATAGGGAGTTGTGAGCATTTATATGTTTTCCTAGACTGCTGTTTTTAACCAGACATTGCAGATTTGTGAAAAACAGAAAATCAAAAGTTGTAATAATTTCATATGGTTCTTGAACTCAGTCAAGAAGAGACTTTATTGTATTGTATGATTCATATATTCAGCTCTAACATCTTGACAGGCATATAATATGAAATTGTAAACTGTCCAGTAGTACTGGCAGTCACTCTCCAGCTTATTGCTTTGAATTTGTATTGCTCCATTTCACTGAAGTTGTAATAGATAGATCTCCGCCCTATGGTCGCTACTATCCCACCCCGGGTTAGCAAGCACATTCTGGGTGTTGAGGGTTTTTAGTTTTCTGCAATTTCCTTCAAGCAGTAGATTTTGTATTCAGCATTTTCTTTCAAGCAGTAGATCTTGTAATCACTCCGTCATATGGTCGCCCCTCACTCCGCATTGGATTGGGTAGCACATACTTGACGTTGAGTTCCTTTCTGCAAGTAGAGTAGAAGATCCTCTGACCAATGCTCATCCTCAGCGGTGCCATTCTGGTTAGAGTTGTTTCCTGCACGTTTTGGTTTTCTCACCCAACCTTAACGGGTGCACTGTTGTAATTTGTTAATTGTAAAAATCGAAAAAATTTGGCTCGGAATATTTCAATTACAGCCTTTCTGGTGAATTATGATGTTAGAGGAGAGAGTTATCTTTCAAATGCACTTGGTTTGGTAGATTTTCATCACGTTTTGTGCAAGTTATTGCTATTTTGGTGACTGCAGGTCAAAACCCTGCCTAGGGTTTCCAGCGACATAGAAAATTCAATATCTTTGTTTTCCTCTATTAAAAAGTTATGAAATTTTGTGGAGAGGTCTGTATTGGGCATATCTAAAAACCCTTTAAAGGATAGTTCATAGTTTTCAAATTTGATGGAGTTCTTAATGACAGTTTGCTTGCATTTGTTTGAAAAAACAGTCAAAAACCCCAGTTCAATGAAGGCTTGATGAAATCTATGCACTGTGTGATGAAGGTTGGATGGGAAATCATGGTGGTATGTTGTTAGAGGTCTGCACAAGTCAATAATCTCATATTTCATGCTGTCCCATTGTTGTTTTCCTTGGTATGCAATTAGGCTTATGAGCAAGTTACCAAAAATGAACAAAATAGCACTTTTTCCTTAGTTGGATTGAAACCCTATTCGAAGTGTGTGAAGATGTTTGTTATAGAGTCCTCCTCTGCATCAGAATGGTGGTATAACACGTCACTTCACACATTAACAAACATGACTCCATTTAAGGCTCTTTACAGATACTCCCTACCATCTACCACTTATTTACAAAGTTGTCCCAAAGCTCATGCTATAGAGGATAATATTCAACACCAACAAGAAATACTTCAAATTCTTGATGAGAATTTAATTTTGGCTCAACATAGGATGAAACAACAAGAAAATCAACACCATAGTGAGAGGCATTTTGATCAGGGAGATTGGGTATGCCTTTGGTTGCAACCTTACAAACAAAAGTCAGTTAAGTAGCATAGAAACATCAAGCTTGCACCCAAATTTTATGTTCCCTATAAGGTTCTCCACTAGATCAGCAATGTAGCTTAAAAGTTGGAACTTCCAGCCTCTTCCAAAATATACCTATATTTCATGTCTCTTTCCTAACGAAAGTAATAAGGTAACTATTAACCTATTTTGACCAATGGTCTAGACTCTAAATAGTTATAATAGGTAGCTATTCTAAATTGTGGGATGTTAGAAACATTTAGAAGGGAAAGTGCTTAAATAAAGCATAGTTTTTATTTAAGAAAGATCTTACTTTGCTAAAATAATTAATAGTGTTAAAATACTATTGACCTTGTCTTTTCCACATGCATTCAATGTTTGGAGGGAGATTGTTTTGCTAAGAGTTCCAATTGCATCCAAACAATTCCACCTGTTTAGGGTTTTGGTTGGGTTGATTCAGTTCGCCCCAAGAGTTTCTGCAGGCTGCTATGGCGGCTAGAACAGTTATGAAGCAGCATTTCTCGTGGAGATAGTTGGAGGAATACCAAAAGTCTTGATCTCTCCTATGCAAAAGCATGAAACGAGGTTTCCTTTATCGTTTCAGTTTCTGAACTTTGATGGCATTGGCATACACAGTTAGGCATGGAAGCATATTTATTTTGAAGGAGAAGGGGTTGAAGTGATCTTACGGTTCCTTGAGATACTTGTCAGTCATGCAAAGGCAAACATGCACAGGTGACTTTCCTTGAAGAAGGCAGGTATGTTCATGCAGTTGAAACCCTTATTCCATGTAAAATCTCATTAATGTTTGTTGAGCTAATAAAATCAAGCAAGCAGAAATAGATTGTGGATGAATCATGTTTCAGATTTACAAGGCATTTTTCGGGGGTTATAAACAAATCTAGAGGACAATATGCTTATCCAGGAATAGAATAAGCCTTGAACATAGAGAACAAAGAGATTAAAACTCATGAATATCATACACCAAAAGGTATGCAGATTGATCATTCAACGTTGGCAACATTTGCAACAAATTATATTCCCATTGTGGGTGCTTTCTCTAAAAGTTGTCCAAAGGAAGAGGTGTGAGAATACAGAGTTAGGGGTTGCTGCTAAGTAAAGTTACTAAGGTGGAGTTTGAGAGCACAAGAATACAGTCTAGGACAGTTTTGATATGTAAGGAAAATCAAGCTCTACATGGAAAAGAATAGCACTGAATATGGTCATCACATGCACCATGAAGCTTAACACAGAGGGCTGCTTTTATTTATGTTGTTGATATGTTGACCCTCCACGTCATGACAGTGCTGAAACAATTCAAAGGGGTTTTAATCTTGATGTGAATGTGGAACAATAGGCATGATAGGGGCTTTTCCAATAGTATTTAATGGTGACATTCATAGACTCATCTTTGCTTGATTCTATCGAGTCTTTATGCTGCCAAAAGGTTACTATCAGAGTTATGAGGATTTGATGAATCCAGGACAAGACTGAAGAGCACAAAGATATACTGAGAGGGAGGAGGGGAGAGCGGGGGTGAATCAGTACATCAACAAACTTTTACCCTCTTAACTTCTTATCAACTTCAAACTCTAACACAAAATCAACTATGCAAGAATATCACAATATGAACAAGTTGACACCAAGATTTTATGTGGAAACCCTTACAGGATAAAACCACGGTACAAATAATGTACTCTATGAATTATATAAACTTTTACAAAGAATGTAGGCACCAACCTACTTGAATCACCAACTTGTAGTTTAGTAGGCACCAACCTACTTGAATCACCAACTTGTAGTTTAGTAGGCACCAACCTACAAAGAGCACCAACCCTTAATTATGATTTAGTAGGCACCAACCTACAAGGAGTATCGACCCCTAATGCTGATTTAGTAGGCACCAACCTACAAGGAGCACCAACCCCTACTTGCCAAGCACCAACTTAGCAAAAATAATAACTTGAAGAATAATGTTCCACCTTCAATGTTGCTTTCTCAATAGATGATGGACTTTACAATCAATCTTCTTTATGATTCTACCTTTCTTGAAAGATATTCACATAAATCAGCATATTGTGACTTTACTTTTTTTTCACATACGAATCTGCCTCTTATCTTCTCTGTATACAAATCTGCTCAACGTGTACAATTTATCTTCTAGTCTTATCCCTGCAATAGATGATGACCTTTTTACAAATCTGAAATATATCTGCACAAAGATTCTGTCATAAATATTTCTTCTTTACCAGTACAAATTTCTCTTTTGCCTCTGCATGAACTCTTCACAGAATTAGAACAAATTCCTTTTCAAATCTGCTGCAAAGTCTTTCATAAATCTCAGTATATTTTATTTACTATTCTGCATATGAGATTGCTAGTGTACATAACTTTCTATTCTTCAGATGATATGCTAATTTTACACTCAACTCTTTTCTCCATCAAATATATTATTCAATGAAATACATAATTCATTTTCACGTCCTCCCCACACAGCACTTGTGTTTTTGATACAGCAATTATTCCACACACAGCTCTCTCTACAAACCCCACTTCCAGTCGTCAGATAATATTTATTATTACCCACACTCCTGCAACCTTGAATAGAATGTTATTCATATATCTCACTCAAACACTGCATCCTTTAGATGAAAGAATACAACAATACTTGCATCCTCCAAAAATGTCCCTTCATAAAATAAATCTGAGTTAGTTTGTTATAAATTGAATCTCCTTGGTTTGCTTGCTTCACTCTTAAAACTCCATTGATTATTAAATCTGTTGCTAGATATCAGACGCCTTTCCTTTGCATATTAGATGAGACAAACTTTTGTCTTATTTTATTTTTGTCTTATTCACCTTTTGTCCTATTAAAGAAAAACGTATCATTCCAAGAAGTGTATCCTTTCAAAGCTGAAGCGCTGCCTCTAAAAGACTTTGTCTTTTCTGATGTGTCTTTTTTCATTTTGTCTTTATTCAACTTTTTCATTTCATCTTTTTATTTAGCAAATCTTCATAGATTTAAATCGTGCCATTTCAGTTTTGACATGATTTAAATTGTTTAGTTTAACATTGTCCCTTCATGAAGAGGCTCGGCATTTTCAAATATGATTTGCTTCTTCATTTGTTTGTCTTTTGTTAATCAGATCTGAATAATGAGTTCATAAAATAATCTTTCTTAAAGATAATCTGGAGTTTATCTCTTTAACAATTTCTTACCTTCTTAGTATAGATCGCCCCTTCAATGATTATGAGACTTCTAGATCGGACCATTGTAGAATAATCAATCTAGATTAACAAGCTCTATTGTATCAAAAGATCGTCGAATCTGAATGTTATTGAAAGATCTTCAAATCTGAACATAAACCTGAACATGATGATCTGAGTCCACAATTGATTTCTTATACATCTGAATATTAATGATGATAACTAGATTATGCTGAGTATTATCCTTTTCCATGACATCAATGACAATACTTCTAACAATCTCCAACAACGAATTCCTTCTTGACATCATTTTGACATCAATGACAAACATTTCCAACAAAGACCACCAGCCAGAAGAACAGGATCATTATCATCAATGATAAGAATGGAGGATAGTCTGTCATACTAAAGAGGGCAGCTGGTAAAAGATACAAGCACAGTGATAAAATGACAAGGGACAAACTCAAGTGACAGTTCCTCTTAAGGGCATTAGAGCATGAATAACAGTTTAATAATGAGAGCAATTATTTGAAGAAATGTTGGGGTGGCATTGAGCAGTTATGATAAACTGTCTGGTAGAGGAGGAAGAACATAAAGAGTTGATAATGACCACAAATTGCAGTCATCATAAAAGGGCATAAGAAGTTCCTGCAAATAAGAGAGTTTACAAATAAGTGCTTACAAGAGATTCAACTAATATGAAGACAGTCCAAGGTAGACACAGCCAAATAAAGGGAATAAAAGATGAATGAAAATGGGACACTCATCACTGTCCAATGATCATAGGAAGATAAGAAAATTCCAGCATAATGAAAGGGAAAAATGGTTTGATAGCATAGCCCTAGCATGAATGATGGTGTAAAGTCATTAACTAAAGTCTCAACAAGGAACATATGAGGTGACAATACTATATCCTCATGGCAGTTTTTAGATATTTTTTATGGAAAACAAGTATCACAAGACTCTATGAAAGGACAGCCTACAACATTTAAGACTATGTTTGATGCATGACAGGGTAGTCTACAAGATTTTGATGATGTGTTGGCAAAACAACAATCTTCAGTCAATTTGGAAAAAGACAGTGGCAGTATCAGATGATGAAATGACAACATTAAAGAAAAGCCTGATGAATTTGACACCTTTCTTGCAAAGGTTATTGCAGTGATTTGCAGTGATAAGGCAGAATGATCCCTAAGTATTCTACCATATGGTCAACTTAAGGTATCAGATGAAGTTCAAGATCAGGATGAACTAGTGCATACACAGTCACAGGGCAGTTTTACATGTTTATAGTCATTAATATGCATTGAAAGTCGGTCATATTAGGTTTTGAAGAGCACACTATAAAATGTGTATGACAGAGAATAGATCAAATGGAAGAATTTGGGTTATGAGTCATAGGGAGAAGTATGGTGTGACAATGAGCTATGTAAGTGCATCAACCCTGATGAAGTTGTTGCTTATTCCCCTTCCTAGTCAGCACAGCTGGATTTGAGGTTAGCCTATTATTCTGATCCTCGTAGGCTGACAGATGTGTGTAGAGGATCATTCGAGGCAGTTATCTGGTGTTTGGGAACATTATCCCTTCAGTTGATTCAGGTTGGGCCTTCACAGACTCTTTCAGAGGGGTTTCTCAGATACTTACTATTTATAGTAAGTCAGTAGGCGGAAGCTGCTATTTTGGGCAGGGCAACTGGTTTAGCTGGTCAGCTCAGTATCGACCCGGTTTGATGTTTGGTTGAGCAAACAAAGGTTATCAGAAGCATTTAATAATAAATGATGGAATAATTAATTTGACTTTATAATATAAAGACATTTTAATGAAATATTAAAGTGAATATTTAAATGGCGATAAGGAAAGAGGGGAAATTAATATTTAATGGATTTTATATTCATTAAATCAAAAAGGACGCCATTTAATAAATATTAGCCAAAGTATTGGAAAAAGGGCGAATATTTATTATTAAGTGCAGTTTAATGATTTAATGAGAAAAGTCGAATTATTGAAAGAAGCTATATATTCTTTCAAAGAGCAAATCGAACTTATGTGATTAATTATTCGAATTTGTTAACTTTTCTCTCTGAGAGCATTGGGGTTTGAGAAACCAGGGTTTCTGCAGATCAACAGATTTTGAGGAACGTTCCCTCCTTGAGATCTGACATACTGAGACTGTGAAATACCAGTTGAAGATTGTCGTACTTGGTAACTTCATACAGAGGTTGCAATTGAGCTTATTGGATCGATTCAGGAAGGATATACAGAGATCATTGATCAGTTATTGATGGCTACTTGACTGGGATCATTTCTCAGAGTTCAGGCACATTCTTCAAGAAGCCGTACCACATTTAATGCTGCTACTGGGCTGTACTTTTCTGTACCAGCAAGGCCGTACTTTATCTCCAGAGGAAATCGCTTTACTTTTGAATCTTCAGTCTTTTGCAAAGTTAGCACCTAGGGTTCCTGGAGCTTTCTCATTGTTCTGAGCCTGGAGATCTGTGTTCTGGAGCTGGCCGTACCTATTCATCTTCATTTCAAAGCGGCTGCAATAACCAGGTTTTCATTAATAAAGTTGTTGCCTTTTTGTCTGCATGTTGATTTTTCATAGTTGTAACTGTCCAGCATGATGAATAAACTATCTGGCAATGAGCTTTGACCTTTGTTCTGTAGTTTTCAAGCATCTACTATTTTATTTAAATTTTACAGTCTTATTCTTGCAAAATCGCAATTTCTTCTTTAAGTGCAAAAATACCAAAAAATCACAAAACTCAGAAAACGAAACAAAATCTCAGTGTTATAGTTCAGTGTGTGGGTTGAGAGACACCTGGTCTCTTACAATGGTGTTGCTGTCCAGGACACAATTTTTAAGTGGAGAAGTAAAAGAGCAAGTACAGGATTTGTTGCTGCTTGGTGTTATCCCACTGTCTCTCAGATTGGAGATAGATGAAGGTCACACAACACCTACTAAGTGGGACAGTCATCATGCAAAAGGTGACCACTAATGTGACAGTGTGTAGTAGGGTATGAAGGGTCATTTATGGCTGTGTAAGCAACACATGACTGTCACAATAAACAGTTTATCTAAAGGTAACAGTCACAACTTAAATGGTGACAAGAAGGAGACAAAGAACAGTTGTTTTGATGAATCAAGGGTAGACAGTCTAAGAGGGCAGTCACTCAGAAGGGCACATGAAGACTTCTAAAAGACCTATGGGAGGCATGAAGAAGACAAATGACAACCTTGCAATGAATAACCTTCGAGCTACAAAGTCATGAGAGCAGAGATATATAGTACATGCATGGCAATGTTTGACAGATTTTATGACAAATGTAATGAAAACGAAGGTTCATCAAGCACAGTTTCCATGGTAATGGGGCAGTTATCAAATTTGAAGAAACCTACAGCTGAATCTTTGTGAAGCCATGTTTATTTGTTTAAACCCTTGTTCAAAAGGTCTTAGCTACTATCTCAAAGCTCATGGCTTGCATTAGGAAATGAATATTGTTAATGCTGGTGATAGTAAGCTTGATGATGGTAAGTTTTGGAGTTCTTTGAGTTCACATGTGAATTATAATGTGGAAAAGGAGGCAGATTGACAAGAAGCTACTACTACATGGTGTGACAGTCCTTGTGAAGATTGAGGTGAAAGAGGAAAGCCTATGGGTATGGTAGCCTTCTGAAGACAATACCTTTTGGATCATGGAGGATCATATTGCTTGTGTTGGTAATGGTTTTGAAACACTTCATATTGTCAATGATGTTACCAATATGTTTTAATTAGAGACTGTTAGTTTTGACAGTGCTGTGAGTATGGAAGCAGGGTATATCATTTTCTAGTTATGGGTGAAGTAGAGAGTGATGTCTATGATGGGATTGTGATGCTCAACATGGCAGAATTTGTAAACAAGAACAATGCACAATCATGAAGGGCAGAGTTGTCAACAGTGTGACAGTGGTTATGTTAGCTTAGCAATAGATCAAAAGGAGGAATGATACTCAATGCATTGACTAAGCAATCAACAAGGGGATAACTCATGATGGACAGTCAAAAATCTGAGAGAAAAATGACAGTTATGAAAATTTCTCACCTTCAACACATGTCCTGAAAGCATGGGATAAGAAGTTTGCAGCAGTTGAGAGTTTAAATGAGCAGTTGTAACTCTTTTTCATGCATTTATTGATAGTTGCAGGCATCTAGGATGTGGTTTTGACCTTGTTTTCGAGCATTTACAAGCATCTATGAGTTATTTGAGGTACCTTAATGGTAGATAAGGTAAAGGCATGACTTTTTCAGCATTCAAATGCCTTTTTGGAGCTTGTTAAGGGGCTGCAAAGTAGGCTTTATTGTTTTGGACGAGCAAGGGAGCTTGACCCAGCCAATTCAAGTGAAGACTTATCCTTCTCTCTTTCACACATGCTCCTATTACCTTGTAAGCTGTTGAATGTAGAAACCCCTGGTTTCCCCCTGTTACTGCTCTGACTGATATTTCAAGTTTTTCTGACGTTTTTAGGTTTTTGAGTTTTTTTGTGTTTTTGAAGCAATAATGAGAAGGTACGATTTTGACAATAAATGCTAATAAATTCACTAAAAATCAAAGATCTCTGGAAATGCAACAATATCGATGCCAGTATGCTTTATTCAACTTTTCTATGGATTACAATGATACCCAGATGCATACAACAAATTAAATGAAGAATTTTTAATATTTTAAAAACCTGGTTTTTGCTGCTGCTGAGGTACAGAAAGGTACGGCTGCAATAAATGAGTCCTTTTCCCTCCAATTTGAAGATGCCAGATGATGATCCTCTGATATGCGCCACTACTGGGATTGACAGGGAGCCAAGTAAGAAGGCGTTTCACCCTCTGTGCAAAAGACGCCTCCAGAGAAGATGTACGGCCTGTCAGATCTGTACGGCCTGTCAGAAAACAGCCACTAGAAAGTACGGCCTTCACAAACACTGGTATTCAGGTCTCTGAAATGGTACGCCCTGGTTATTAGATGATATCCGGATGCAAATAACTGATAATAACTGAAGATGTAATTTCCTCTGAAGCTCTGTAGTTTCCTCTGAAATAAGAAAACCTCTGTAGGCAATAAATCGAGTGATATTGCACACTCTCTGAACTGCTTTCCGCTGGAGATGGCTCGTTCTCCAAGGAATCGAACGTGAAACCCTAAGTCTCAGGCTCAGACCAAAAATTGATCAATATCAAATTCAATAATCTCATAATGGCACAAATCCCAATGCAAAACCCTCTTAAGGCTGAAAGGTGCGATTTCCTTAAGAATAGGGTTTTCATTAAAATATTCATATTTTAATCTTTTTAATTCTCCATAGTTCTCAGCTGAATATTTTAATTTCAATCAAATGTGAAACTGGCCCCTTCTGATGATGGGCGCACCCCTCAAGGCAATCACTTAAGTTATAATTTAAAATTATAACTTTATAATATAAACATTAAATAATTAATATTTAATCAATATAATTAAATATTAATGTTTCTCCGATC